>VXBT01002389.1:328969-386733 GCA_013400235.1 Oriolus oriolus | reverse complement strand
AAAAAAACCTTCTAAAACCCCGAGGTCCACTTGCTTTTTTTGCCTGATTCCCATGTAGGAGAGCTGAACAACTGCCATGCAGCATTCATAGCACTGTGATATTAAAAAAAGGCAGAACTGGGATTGGTGCCTGCTCTTCTAAGGCCAATTTAAAAGTAAATCTAGTGCAGGTATCTGAGCCCTGTAAGATGGAAGGAACTTTCCCAGGCTGGAGCCTTTCTTGCGACAGCAGTAAGCATATTGGCTGTCTGAAAAAGAGACTTATTTAGAGGCAGAAAAAGAAATCCTACAGTTAGGGAGATGTTGGAAGGAGGAATCTTCCCAATTCATTTTAGAACTTGTACGGCAGGTTAAAATGGGGGGGGGAGTGCTGAATGTAAATGTCTGCTTTACACTTGTAAAGGGTATGCAGGCTCCACCTGCTCAGAAACATTTCTGGGAAAACATCAATTAAAATGCTTGAGCCTGACAAAAGGCTTCAAGGCTGTTGAGGTAAATGGTGACTCATATTGGCTGAGAAGCAGGAAGGAAAAACATTTAATGGCAGAGCATACACCAAGCTGTACTCTGAAAGGAGACTTCCCAAGGGGTTGACCTGCAGGCATTGGGATTTTAGCCAACAATGTCTGCTAATGTACAGCCTTCAAAGGTGAAGAGCCAAATATTTTTCAGTGACTCGGCAGCATGCCTGCTGGGTTCTTCAATGCATGTAGGTTTGCACAGTGTTACGGAGAGAAACTTGACACATTTCTAATTTTAGAGAAAAAGGAAATAGCCAGCTGTTGAAAATATTTGGAAGAAAGGGTTAAAAAGCTGGAAACCTAGAAGGAGGGGGGAGAAAGAGGGAATAGGGTGAATGCAGAGATGGATCTTTGAACACCACTTGCTTCAGCAGAAGCTAAGGAGTCCTCCTGAATACCCTGCCTGGACCGTGGCATCAGTTTGAGAGGGGAACAAGGTTTCTGCTGTGTTTACCCTAGGGAAAGAGGACTGGTCCTTTCACCAAAAGGTAAAGCTTGTGCATCTCAAAGACTGGTGTGAGCCTGTTGTGTTACTGGAAAAAGGCCTGATCACATGCATCAACATCATCTCCTCCTCCTCCTCCTCCTCCTCCTCCTCCTCCTCCTCCCCTAGTCTCCTGTACCACTCTTAACAATTTAATCCATAGCAGTTTGTCTTCATGGGCTGTAATTGATCTGTGATTTAGCTCATCAGATGCTCATTAAAGAGTTTGCAGCCTTTTTTATTCATGAAGAGTGAGAGTCAGGGATCTAAAACCACTTTGTCTTTGTCGTAACTGGATTCATTTAGTATTCTGGGATTCGGGAAGGCTAATAAACTTGTACGAGCTATTGTTTAAAGGTGAGCTGCCAAGTGAACATGAGGAATGATCCAAACACCAGCAGTGTGCCAACGCCTCTTCGACATCAGGTGTCAGGTGTGAGCAGCAGAGGGAATTGTTGCTAAAACCCCTGATATTCCTTACTGCTCTGCAGTGGGCGTCCTGCAATGCCCTGCCTGTGTGTGATGGGATAATGCAGCTTGCAGGGGAGCTTCTGGAGCTGTGTCTGCAGTGAAGATGGCATTTTGTGCTGGTGATGTCAGTGGGATACACAGAAATATTTTGTGCGTTGTGTGGAGTTTGGGCTTGACATCTGGTTTTCTTTATTAGGGGCCGCTATTGTTCCAAGCTGCCGCCTGTGCTCTGGCAGTGCCCGTAACGATGAGCACTTCTCACGTCGCCGGCACGCACATGCTGAGAAAATGCCTGTCACCATCCTTTAGCAGGGATATGCTGGCAGTCTGCAAAAAAGAACAACACCCCTGAGCTGCAGAAAGCAGTTTCCTTGCCCCACAATTATAATGAACACCTGAGACATTTCCAAGCTGTAGGAAGAGGAGATGGAGTGGATGGTTCTCTATTCTGCTCCTTCCTGAGCCTGGCTCCACATGTCCACACTTCCAGAAAGATGAATAATTCCATATAACTGTTGAATTTACTGTGTGTTCATATAGTGTAGTATCATCAAATTGCTTGTGCCTTGGAGGTCTTGTAAGGGACTACAATCATGCATGGGCTCTTAAGTTGTCTGGTCTTTTAAGGCAGCAGTTCTGCCAGGGAACAACACATGCAGCTGGATCCTGGGTCTGCGCCAAATGTACTGACTTTTGTTTGGGAACTGTGGGAAGCTGTGGGGGCCCTCCAGACAAAGCCCTGCGTGAGGGATCTGAATCCTGGCAGGACACGCTGCCATTTACATGAACTGACTTCCCACTTGCTGTGTGTATCTGGATTGGGAAATCTTTGAGAATATGAACCTTTCGTAACTGCTCGGAGTCACAGTATTCATAAATACTCTAAGCTTGTGTTTATAACTGTACATTATCCTATGTAAATATTAATACCATATTTTTCTTTCTTTGTAGTGTACAGAGGCCAAAAAGCATTGCTGGTACTTTGAAGGATTATATCCTACATATTATATGTAAGTAGTCATTGCTTTTCTTTTTCAAAAGCAAATTAGATTCTGTAGGCTCTTAGACTCTTATTCTTTCACTATTTATACTTTTTATATAACTTCTCTGAGACTTTTTCAAATATCATCTCTTTCCCTTTCTCCTTATCAAAAAAGTGTACAGATTCATTTTGCCACACACCCCAGATGACCTTTCCAACTGAAAACAAAACTCAAGTACTTGAACAGCTCTTATTTCAGAACACTGAAAGGAAACATAAGTAGAGCAGTGTGAAGACAGTTCTCCCTTTGTTTTGAACAAGGACAGGTAATCAGATAGAATACCAAGAATGCTTTGAAAGTAACTTTGTCCCTGTGCTAATACTGTTGTTTAATTTAGAGAGTCGAGATGATTTGTTATCCATGGCATAACAGTCCTTTTGATGAGTGGCATCTACATTCACATCAGGCTTGGGTATGAACCAGATGGCAGTGACCTGTAGCTGTATGACTGAGGATCTCTCTAATTGCAGTTTTCTGTTTCATATTGCCCACAACAACGACAAAAAAGTGGAGGAAGGACATGGGTGGGAGGTACATTCCATGTGGATTTGGGGGCAGAAAGGAGATGAATGTAGTAAATTTTGTACCTGGGTTGTATAACTTTATAATTGCAAACAACTGTAAACATAAGTTTAAAAAAATAAAAATGAAGTGGGGTGGAAGAGCATTAGGTTATCTGTTCCCTGAGCAAGCTCTTTCTTGCTGAAGGATTAGAAATGACTGTAATCCTTATGCTACCCAAGAACTTCCTTCCCTTTTTTTTTTCCACCTCCATCTCATCTGCCAGAAGCAGAGAGAAGTGCTAGAGACAAAAAGCAGCCATGAAGCCAGTTGCGAAACAAAGCCCACAGAAAGAACAAAACACTATGATTTAATAATCTGTGATCCTGGATATTAGCTGCTTAGGAATTGTTTGTGCCTAGAACTCACTGTCTTTTTTCCAGGTGACTGAAATGTTGAGAATTACTCATAAATGGTTGGCCAGAACAGATGGAGAAATTTAAATAAGTTCATTTTCATTGCAAGCTAATAACAACAGGACTTTGGTTCCACCTACATTTTGTTTTGCTTTGCTGCAATGTGGGAAAGAAGCTGGGATGTTACGAAAATATGAAAATCCCACTGTACCTTGACATTCTGGAGTGTGTTATTCATCATCACCTTGGTGTTTTGCTTATGTTTCTGCCCGAGTGCTTTCACAGACAGTGTTTGTCTCTCTTGGCAATACAAAGGGGTGGCTTCTTAGATATTGGGTATTGGTTCTGACCCTTTGTGTACATACAGAGTCCTGCAGAAGCAAGGGGTACAAAAAGAATCCTGTTGTATATTGACACTGTCAGGTCAATCGGAAGACTGTCAGCAGTCATTGTGTGTGTTTGTGGTAGTTACTACAGCATCGTGTAATCCGAGCCATTGCCTGAAAGTGTTGTGGCTGCCAGTCTCCTGAGCAGGGCAAGTAAATGGAAAAAGGAAGGGGGAAGGGGCGGGATGTTTGTGCTCAGCGATTGTCCCAGTGGTGATGAGTGTCGTGTTAATGCTAATGTTGTTGTTGTGATTATGAGTTTAAGTGGGCAAGAAGAAACACTAAGGAAAGGTGATAAGGATTTGGGGATGCTCAGAGGATAGATAGTGTGTGACAAGTAATGGAGTATGGAAAGGAGTGGGGAGAGGGTATTTGAGTGCATAGGAGCCCAGCAGGATTAAAGGGGGCATGCATTAAAGCAGTAGCAAGGTTGTGCATGCATGTCTGCTGTGCCTGGCCTGTTCTACTTTGTTACTTCTGCAATGTCAGTTTCTGTTGTCTAGGGTCCCCAGCTGCTTCCTACCTGCACTGTCTTTTCATGCCTGTATGGTGGAGGAGAGGCTCAACTCCAGTGTCAGTATCTTAGGGTGAAGTCCCATTGCTTCAGCACTTGTTTGACCCTTCACTGAGTTAATTCAATTTACTAATCCCACAGAAAGTTGTTCATTTTAGCACATTTGAGTCAGTGTTGAATCAGCTTGGTATGGTTTTTGGCAAACACTGGTGAAATGGGAGGAAGGGAGTATTCTGCATATTGTGGGGGAGGAGGCATGAATAGCATCGTCTCCATCAGCATATGGTTACATGTTAAATCATCTAAAGGCATAATATATAACTTTGTCCTGAGAGTGCCTCCTCTGCACAAATCTAGATCTGGGATGTGCTGTAGTGAAACTGGTCTTATTTTATCTTACAATTTCTGTAGCAACAGTCCATATGAAGCAGATATATTTAGATTCGTGTTTAAAGGAGTTCGCAGTGGATTCCATTTGTTTCTATCACTGGTTTTCTGAAATAACTTTTTGCTACCCAGTTAATATACGTAGTTTCTCCTTTGGTCTCAAGACTATCTTTGGAGACTTATGAAACCCAGCAATGCAATCCTTTTTAATGATTTCCCTGTGATTTCAGTCCCATGAAATGCTGGCACTATGTCACATCTCTCATGGAGACAGCTGGTATTATAATGAAAAGGTTGGCATGTCAGCTCAGAAATGCCGAGTCCTGTGTCTATTCACAAATGTAGTGTGGCATGCTGGGACCGAGGTATCCCTGAACTGGCCCATCTACACGCCTTATCACTTCTGGGTAGGCACATCCTCCTCTCTTTAAATTACCCAGAGTAATAGAAATCTGGTGGACTGTTGCATAAAGTGGTGGTTTGCTTTTATTGGAAGTTTAAAGGCAAGATATCTGAGTCAGTCTTTCCTGTAAAGGCTCTACTTCAGCCATCCAAAGACAGATAAGAATGTGTCTGCTAAGCCGGAGGAACAGTGTGCCAAAAGAAGTGTTCTGGAAATTCAGCTAGATTTGGGTGGGTAAAACTTGCAATTATATGACTGTTCTTCTTTGGGAGCTTTTGTTTTTTAGGCTTTTTATTCAATCTGTCTTCCGGTATAATAATTAAAAAAAGAAAAATCTGTTAGAGATATTGTTCAAAACTTTCTTAAAAATTTTGTGTTTTGCTTTTTGTGTTAACAGCCAGGGCAAAGGTTGGAGATCTCTGTTCCAGAACGAATGATACATCTTTCTGTCCAAATATTTAATGGTATTAGTACTTTTAAAAAAAATTTTCCAATGGACATAATTATTCTATCTTTCATATATAATCAGTAAGCTTTAGTTTAATTTAAGCATGTTTCTTCCAAATGTAATTCCATTTCTTAAGGCTAGACTGGAGAATTGATGATTTTCCAAATTTTTCTCCCTCTCCTGTGTGAATAAGATACAGCTTATTTCAGAACAGAAGTGAACATGGAAAGCTTACCAAGAATTTGAGAGACATACCCTGGTCTTCTGACGTTAATACAGAGAACTTCAAGACTGCTCTTAACTTATTTCCCTAACCCAGCCAACTGTTTCTCCATGTCCTTGTCACCTGAGCCACCAGATACTCTTGTTGGTTAGATACTTTTCTCCTACTTCAGCAAAATGGTTTTTATATGACCTAGAAAAATAAGTAAGCAGATGTAAAGCAGAGAAAGGAATTAGTCATTGGAGTCTAATTCTTATCCTTTGGAAAAGCAGGGAGCCAAGTTGTTCCTGACTTTGCTTAAAGAATTAGATCATACATCTCCTTGTGTGGATGCACAGAAAGCGATTGAGAGTTAAAGCTGTCTCAAGAGACTCGACTCTGATGCTCTACAAGGATCTTCATCCCACTCTCACTTAAGTAAGCCAGCTCAGCCTTATCCTAGATGTGCTGATGGTTGGCAGAAGAAACAGTCAAGGTACTTCTCTTCCATGGCAATAATGTGAATAGTAATACAGAGAATGCATAAGATTGCAAAACCACCTTCCCTGTAGGCAGATGCCAGCAGCATTTAAGATACTCCAGTTGTTCTTCCACTTCTAAATTGGGCATGGATAGGAGAGGGAAAGCTGCCTTATGTTTTGCTGATGAGTAGTAGTTTGATTGGAATGATCACTGCAGGGTGAAGTATATTTCCTGGTATGACTGATCAATCCCATAGGTCTTTTCTGTTTATTTTTCCTTCAGTTGTTAGCTAGCATGGTACTGGGGCTTTTAATGAGGTGATAAATTCCAGATGCATGTTTCTAATCCTCTCCTTGCCAGGCTTCATGGCATACTTATAAAACAGCAGGGATGTTTTTTGAGTATGAGTGGTAGGCTTGTGTCCACAGCAATAGATATACCATGGCTGATGTCACTGGATCAGTGAAGTAGTCACCCATAGGGAGGGGGACCCATTATCCCCTGCCCTCTGAGCCTCACCATGGGGTTTCTGTTTGGAGTTTTTTTAACCCATTTAGCTGCCTGCCTGTCCAGACTGTGAGATCTGCACTTGGTTACAAGACTATTGAGGGAGACAGTGTGGAAATCCTTGCTGAAGTTGGGGTAAATGACATCTCCCGCTCTCTGGTTTGTCGACTGATAGCTTTCCACTGCCAGTGTAGTGGTAGAAGCTCTTCTTGCTGGACTTGGTGTCCCTTCCATCTGCTAGCTGTAGGTGAGGTTTGGCTGTCCTAACATGACACCTACTTGTATATGGGATGATTTCTAAATGCTTCCTTGGTAACCTTTATCTTCTTCTACCTCCTAAATACTGGCCTTTTGCATCTGAGTTCAGCCCTGGGTTCCTTGTCTTAAACAGGTCTTGACTTCTCAAAGGTGAGCTACTAGGTGAAGGACCTCCAGAAATGAATATGGACATTTTCTCTGAAAGGAAATGTTTACCATTGCTGTTGGTAATGACGTGAAGAACAGAATGAACAGAGAGGAATGCCATCTTGTAACATCTTCTAATTCTTATTCAAAGCAGGACCTGAATTAATGTTGAAAGCACGTGCAGGTGGAAGTGCTGTATTTTTAGGCTAATATGTTTGTGCCATAGAAACTAGTTTACTGCATACAGCAGACAACTGCACATGGACACATTTGTGTTGATGAAATCAGTTTAATTTTTCATTTTGAATTAGTCTAAGAACATTAATAGAAACCTAAAAAACGAGTATTTGCTAATATTCTTAATGTTTAAAACATGTTCCTGCCCTGCATGAGAAAAGTCAGTTATTCTTCTTATTGTAGAGACGAATGCGGAATGTATTACATTTGTGGTTTTTCATGGGTTTTGAAATAATTTTTTGTGCATTTCTACATGCTTCTCTTACTTTGCAGATTAAGTTTTCTTGTATTTATCACAGAGTCATATTCATCTGGGTTTTGAATGTAAGTCCTTTTATTCTTTGTGATCAGTCCATAGTAATTCTGTGCATTATCAAGAACCTGCAAAATGTCCCAGATGAAAACATAAAAAAAGTTATTTTCTCTTGCTGTTACTCAGCTCGCTCAGAGGGCACTTCTTCCATCAACATGTGTACAAGAGGCTGAGAAGCCACCCCAAACCAGACACTAGATGTGTTGCATGATGGTAACTATTGTCTGGGCTTCACATCCTGTTATGTTTACTGCTGTTAATTAAGCTGGCTTTCCTGATGGTACGCTTAACTTTCCATTGCAATTACAGCTGCATGAAGTGTCAGCAGGTGTGTGCTTAGGGCAGTAACATAGCTGCTGATTTATCCTTCCATTTGATTTGAAACCAGCAGGGAGGAGGAAGAGGGGAGGCAGTGTTAATGGTTTTGCACGCTTCCAGGCGCCTTGAATAGCTGGCACTGTACAGAAACGGAGACCTGGATTCGCTCCAGGGCCACCAGTTTCGCAGTGAGCAGCCACAGGAAGGGCCTGTTTGCATGTGTAGTTCAATGCAAGAACGTAAGCGCGCAGTTTGTGCCGTGAAGGAAGACAGCAGTAGTTATCAGACCGTCTGTATAAAAAGGCAACAGAAACCCACTCAGTCCTGTGTGGCTTTAAACAGTAACAGTGCAAAATGCCACAACTAGCTTCCACAGTCAGTGCCCTTGAGGTAGCCTACTCCTTGCTCCAAGTAAGAGACTGGAGTCCCTTGATGCTGATGAAGCTGTTGAGTTTGTAGTCCTGACTGCTGTAATTACCCAGCAGCTAGGTGTCTTGCCACAAACTGGAATTTCCTTCAATGGATCAGTTATCTAAAGCAATCTGGGGCGAATTAGGCTGCCAATTAACAACCAGCTCAGCTTGCTAGGAGTAGGTCCTGGAGAGGGGAGAGGGGTTTAATATCTCAACCTTCACAGGCCATCAAACAGGTGATGGACCTAATTTCAGATTTAGAGCTCTGAATGACTTTGGAGTTGGAGGCTGACCACGTATAGGGAGCTAATTCTGAGAAAGGTGAGGAAAGAGGAAAAGAGGGCATCCTCTGTCTTCTAGTGGGGTACTCCTCTGAGACCAGACCAGACCCTCCCCTGGCTGACGTGGACCAGAGAACCCAGTCCCATCCCCTTCTCGTTTCCAGAGGATGTGATAACCACAGTTGTGACTTACCGTGAGTGAGCCTCAGTTTTTTCCTGTGGAGGGTGTTTGATTTGAAATACTCATCAGGTCATTAATTCTTCCATATCCCAAGCAAGAACCCTAATGAGAGGCTGAGAATCAGTTTCTTCTGGCTTCCTGTCAGTGGGACAGGAAGGGTTGCACCTGGTTTGAGCTTCAGTGGACGGTGTCAACATGCATCTGACACCAAAGTAATCTTGAAGTTCTAACCCTTTCTAAGTAGGGAGACCCTGAAATAAATTTTGAAAGACTTGATGGCACTTAACAGTTGGCCATTATTACCCAGTCCTTCTCTGCATTTGATCATGCAGTGACTTGGTGCAGGAAAAAAAGGTTTACTATGTATTAGTATCTTAAATTGAGGCAGACAGCAAATTCCTGGATGCCCATCGCCCCCTGCCAGCAGACTGCTTATGATTTCCCAAAGCAGGGATGAGATGCAGTAGGACTGCCTGCCCACTGGGAGCAGCTTGAGATACGAAGAACTAATCATCTGTGTGATAAGGAGCCTGATGATTAACTAGAAGTCCTCGTTCCTGTTGATATGAGAAATTTACAATTCCACCTCCAGAAAATTCAAACTTGTCACACACATTATCTGTGGCTTACTTTTGTCAGAGCCTTAAGCTATGCTGTTTCTCTGCTTTGTTCTGTGAAAGAAAAGCCTGCAGCCTGTGTTGAAAAATGGCTGTTTAAGGCTCCATATACTGCCAGCCTTGGGCAAAGCCCAAGCCACAGCTATTCTTGCTAGGTTGTGCCACAAGGGGAGCAGAGAAAATTTCTAGATGGATATGTGCTGGCCAGAAAGCCATGTAGTGGTACTTGACAGACAGCAAAGAGAGTTCCTCTGTAGGGTGGCTTTCTTCTTGGGATCTGGGAAGAGAGGGCTGGGGTTCTGGCAAACTTTTGGGCAGCAGAAGATTGTGAGAAAGATTGGTTTGATAGGAGCAGCTGAGCAAATACTTCTCATCCCATCAGAAGTGCGGGAGGATTTGCTGTATTCTGCTGAGTTCTTGCACGGAGATAGGCTCTTCACCTAAAGAGTAATTGAGAAATAAGCCCTTTTTCAGCTATTGCCTGCTCTTGTTTTTCATGTCCGTGTGAAGGACAGGAGCCAAGTATCTTGTCTTGTAGGAGATTTCAGTTGTGTCAAAGCTGACAGGACTCTAATCTGAGCAAATATTGTTTCTGTCTCAATTGTTTCTACTCTGTAGAAAAAAAATTACCTGACAGCCCTTTTCTGTTTTTTTTGCCTTAAATTTTCTTATGTAGTTAAGGGCTGTGTGATTTACCGAGTCCCTGGATAACTATCTCTCTAGTGCTCCCCTGGGTACCAGCAGCATTGTTTTTGCTCTCAAGTACAGATGTGCACTGAAGTCATCAGTTGTTATTTATTATAATAAACTTATCTATTCATACTTATCAGACCTATGTTTTACGAGGCACTATTATTGCATATGCTGAGAGATCACCTTTGCTATTTATAAGAAGATAAATGCTTTTGGGCGCTGAGAACCTGTAACTGCAGCTGACTGTGATGGAGCTGTGTCTGCTGAAAATTAGGCCAAGGAGACACAATCAACCCTAAGACCAAGGTTGGAATGCAGATGTTGCCTATGACTCTGCTCCACCAGCCAAAGATCTTGCCTGTCTTACTGCTCCTCAAGCACTTGACTGAATGCCAGTGGAAGGATGTGGCCTTTGTGTTGCAGCGTCTTTCTGGAGGGAGATTAAACCACTTTGGGACTCAGATGTAGTTACTTAGGTAGGACTCCTGAGTGCAGAGTTGGACTCTGTGTTTCAGTTTCCATGTTCTCTGGGCACCTGTAGCAGAAGAGATTCCTTGGGGTAACCCCTCCATTGTGCGGTGATCTTACCCGTGCCTTTCCTTAGACAGCAGTACAGGCAAGGGGTTTGGTTTGAAGACTGCTCTTTATGGAAAGATGGAAATGCACTTGCAGAATATCTGAAATGAATAAAAATTTAAATAAACTCTTTCTCAATTACATGGTACACCTTCAATTGATCTTCCCCATTCTTCATCTGTCAGGTCTAAGTCTTGTGGCAGTGTACCTCAGTGACATCACTCCTCATTGATAGCACAGCCATGACTCAGAGCTCCATCAGAATTGGTTCTGCTAGTCACTTTGTGGTGATTGCCTGCTTTTTCTTTCTGTTTCAAGGCTTATTTGTTTGTTCAGCATCATTGTATCCTGGCAGCTGAGTTGCAAGCAGATTAGATTATTTTTAAAACTTTTTTTGTCGAAGAACAAGTAAATGCATGTGTACACTTCAGCTGTCTGCTGTCATCTGTTCAGTGGGAGCAGACCTGAACCTTCTGACTCTGAGGGCTCTGCCCTGGATCTGCCTGGAGGTGACCCAGCCTCAGCAGTTCATCCCTTACAGTTCTTATGAGGACTCCTTCTGGTCTTTTGCCCGTGCTAATATTAGGGCAACATCTGGCGCTTCCTTAGCTTCATCTAATGCTACTACCAGCCCCCCCTCCCAGTTTTTCCTTTATGTTCTTAGTTTTGGTCTGCTGCTATATTTTCGTTTACACAGCCCCCTGACTCCCTTTAATTTTCTTGACCCCCACTCCAAAACTGCCAGTGCTTCTTGTGTTTCAATGAATCCCAATTTGTATAATAGAATTTACAGATATGTGCAGCAATCATTTAACCTATGACTGGCATGCAACGTTTTTTTGGAATTCAGGTCAGGCTTGTCTTCAGAACAGTGGTTAGAGATCATGCAGTTTACTGTATCTGGTTGCTGTGGTTTTATTTCACCCTCTCATCCTCTCTCTCTGTCTGCAGTAGGGTTTCTGCCTCTACATGTGGATTGGCAATTTATGTTTCGTTTTACTCTTCCAAAATACTTGACTAGTCAAACATCTTAAATGTTAAATCAGGTTTTGGCTCATATGATGCAAAACATCTAGAGAAAAAACCTAAGAATACTGCAGCTTGCATTTCAAAGATGTGGTGGTGGTGGGGAATGTAGCTGTTTGCTGCAGCAGCTCTACTGAGAAGGGACTTGTTCAACTCTGTAGATGCAGGTATAATTGGAAAAGAGCTGTTGGACCATTTCATTGAGCAGCTATTATCCACAGAACACATGCAAATAAAGCGTTGGTTTGTAGGGTTTGGGTCATATCAAATACCTTTATGTGAAACTCTCTGCTTTGCTTGTCCATAAAGGAAGGAAGTTCAGTGCCATGATTTAAGTGAACACAGAGAAAAACCTTGTCCCTGTGACCTGACATGCTGTGTAACTTTGATCTGTGATACAGCAGCTCCTTGGTGTGCCAGCAGTTCAAGGCATTGGACATGCAGATACAGTGCTTCCACTCCACTAAATTATGAATGAAAAGATGTACCTTCTAAATCATAAATCACATTGCAGACAGTTTTTGAGAGACTGTATTCTTGGTGAAGTTGCAGATTAGCAAAGCAACTAATTATGTCTTATCCTGTGCCATGGGTTAACTTTTGATTAATGAAATGAACATTGCCCTAGGGAAATGCAGTTCTTGGGATCCTCACTGATCTGTGAAAGAGGGAAATTGACTTCAGAAAAGTCTTCTGGAGATGAGTTCAGTCCACTTCAGATTGATAGGAAGGCTCATTCTGCTTCAGCTGGCATTGGGCACAACTGGTCCTTCCATGTAAAGCAGAGCCAAAGCATGGGTGCAGTTTAAAGAAAATGCATACAAATTCAACAAACACATGTGCATATGCTTAATTACGGGTTTTTTAAATGAACCAAGGTCTTAATTCTGCTGTGATTTGCCGTCAGGCAGTGAGAGATAGTACATCAAAGACTGATTATACTTAAGCTTGTATGTTACTCCATTAATAAGCTGATTTTGTTGTTGTCTTTTGCCAGCTAATAAATCTGGCTTTTGTAAGTAAGTGAATTGTCATGTAATTGGGATCGATATTGTCAGGAGCTGTGTTGTTTTTCTGTAGCGCATTGAATCAAGAACAAGAGATCAGCAGAGCTGTTGCTGTAGCCTGATGGCAGTATCAGCAAAAGGAATGTTCGCTCTTCCAGTCCTTTGTGCTGCTGCTGTCAAGTGGTGGGGAATACAAACAGCAGGTTGGCATCATCCTTGATTCCAGCCTTCATTCCAGGCTCTTACATATGGGTACCTGTGTCCATTCTCACAGGCACACAAAGTAAAGCCCCTGTTTGGTTTTATGGGTAGAAAGTGACAAAGTCACCAGTGTCAGATCTCAAAGGGATTTCCCTCTGAGGTGTGGTACTGGTCTACTTTCACAGATCCACCCAGAAAATGCAGTGCTCAGCCTGGGATGAGCAGGCTCAGAAAGCTTACTGACTGCCAGGAATTGGAGCCGTGGTGACAGACTCCTCTGTCCTTTGCATCATCGTTTTCAACCATTTGAAAGTGCAGTCATCTGAAACTTCTCTTTGATAGCCTGTTTGTTTGTCAGTCAGTGGTCTCAGGAGCTTCATAAATGATTTCAGCAGTGTGGCCTTTCTGACTTCCAGCTGGTGCTTTAGCCTTCTTTAGTAGGAATAAAAGCTAAGCCATTGAGACTTTAAAAATGATGCTGACTCGTAACCTAGATAACTTAAAGATAAAAAATAGATTGAGCTACTATATTCCTCTACAGATGCTCCTTTAATTTTGGTGGTTTGAATGATCATAATTATATATTTTAAAATGGCCATTTCCCATCTCTTCTGGCTCTTGAGAAAACAGATGCGAAATAAGCAAGGCAAGGGTGGGCATGGGGAAGGTGTGTGTGCAGCCTCGGTTGCCTCTCTGTTTTAGTTTAAGTTTTATTACAGGTGAAGCTCTTGGGGCTCTGGGAAATGGTGCCTCCACTCCCCATCCTGTGTGTGGCCAGATGTAGGTTGTCTGGACTGACAGAGCCAGTGTGTGGAGGCAGAGATAAGGACTGCTTGCATTCCTAAGATCCTGCTTTTTATTTTTGTCCTAATGGACTCAAGAGGGGCTTCTAGATTTATAGGCTCTGTTTCTTCTCTGCTTTTCTGGCCCAACAAAACCCTTGCTGTGCAGCATCAGGCAAGGGGGCAAGTGCCCATCACCATGGATGAAGTGCTCCAACCAAAGGCATGCTGAAGAGCGAAGGGGTACCATGAGCACTGGTGTAACAGAAGGCAGCAGCTTCCAGCCCATTTTGTAAGGAACCTGAATCTGTCCTTGACTTTAGCATATGTCTTGAAAGCTCCTGTTGGGTTGACCCACTGTGGAAGCGTGGAGGAATACTTAAATTTCTTGGTCCACAATGGGATTGAAGTTAATGCTGACTTGCTAAGTCTTGTTGGTAGTTATGTGAGGCCTGGTAGCTTTGAGTGTGAGCAGTTTTCAGGGTCTTTGGAAGCTTTAAAGAAGAAAAATTGCAGATGGGTCGCTTCCAGGTTCAGTGACAGCAAAGTGAGTGTTTTCTCTTTTGGGCTGAGCAGCTTCCTTGGCCTTAGTCTCAAACTGGGTGCCTGAGTCTGTTAATGAACCTTGCCATGATGATCATGTCAGATCCTCCAGCTTGCCTGAATAAATCCTACTTATTTGTCATCAGAAGAGCCTGTAACTGTTTTCACTTGCAAAACAACTGATTATGTATCCATAGAGCATCCTCCTCCAGCCCCAGTTAGAGGCTGAAGCCTATGTGACAACGTATTTTCTGAGTGAAGCCTTGTTAATTGAGCATGTAAATGTGTAATTGTCTGTACAGTTATTCAATTGACACGTTTTTAGTTTACATACAAATAGGGGAGCAGTCATGCAGTTGAGCAAAATGTCCAAGATCAGATGCTCAAATAAATATGTGCATTCTGCACACAGATGTGAACACCCTTAAAAAGATCAATCCAGTTGTGGTCACGTCCTCCTTTCTTTTTGTATGTGGATATGCTAATGTGCTTATTTTCATCCAAGTCTGTAACATACCATAGATGCTGTGTTACCTTGGTTCTTTTCCCTACTAAATATGTTCCGTTGGTGTGGGAAATGGGAGTTACCATAGGAATTGTTCAGAGGTTGCCCTTAATATATGTGCTTGCTTTTAGTGAAGTGGTATCTCAAAATGATTGGTGATGTAATAGCTTTAAAAATGTTCTGTGCATAGGAAATATTAATTTGAAGTGTGGGGGTTTTTTGGAGGAAAGGCTGCTTTAACAATGGGAGTTGTTGGCAGTTGCAGTCCAGTGCAACTTCTGGGAAGCAAAAAAGGCCATAAAATTTGCAAATAATGGAACCATTGGAGTTTTCCGTGAACTCAGTGATTTCTCTGCTTGGACGATGCTGATCATCAAAGAAAGGGTGATCTGGCAGTTTTATTCTGGAAATTCTTGTCTGTTCCAGTGAATAAAACTCCAAACATCTGTTGGAGGTCTGCAGTGTTCATTTACTGTGAAAGAAAACACAGTAATACTGCCTTTATTTATAACTTGTCCTTTTTTATATAGAATTGAACACCACATTCGGACTTTTTGAGGTGGTTTGAGATACAAATGTACAGGAAGGTAGTTTCAATAACATGCAAAAGGTTCCTGAATAGGGATAGAGCTGTGCCATGTATATGACTGACATATATCCAGCCTTTACCCAGCCAAGGGTAGTCTCTTCTTAAAGTAATGCCTTGGTTGGGGGTGTGAATGGTGTCAGGTTTGGGGATGCCATTTTAATCTGAGTGACAACCCCTCGTCTAACACCCCTGTCTCTTCATTTCTCCGCAGATGTCGCTCCTATGAGGATTGCTGTGGCTCAAGATGCTGTGTAAGAGCTCTCTCTATCCAGCGACTATGGTATTTTTGGTAGGTCCAGGGCATTTGGGAATTTCGTGTTTGTCCTCGTTGTGTTTGTTGGACTTAAATCAGGGTACTGCCAGCCCTGGTATTTTAGAGTACAGTAGGTGCAAGCGTGCAGTAAGGTCTGTGTGTACATCGAAGTGAAAGGGCTTTGGTTTTTTCTTATAAAATTCTCCCGATGTAGTAAGAAAACACTGAAAAAGGAGGTTGATCATGTCAGGTTGACCTTTCCTGCTTCTGCATCCTGCTGCATTGTACAGGCAGAGGTTTCACTTTTATCCAGAATTGCTGAATTATTTATGCCCATCCCAGCTACTACCAAGCAGCAGCATTCTTCCTTTTCTGTTGGGTGCTCAGTTTTAAAAGTGGATCGTATAAGGAGGATTGTACTTTTAGGCAGGGTTTAATATATTCTTGCCAGCTGAATTGAGGCTTCAATTAAAAAGGAAGGGAAGTACATTTATGGCTATGAGGATTTCACTGGAGATGGCAGCAAAGGAAAAGAAGGCAGAAAGACTGAGCCTGTGAAACCAGCAGCTCAGTAATCTGGATAAAGCTTAAACTAATCACTGTTACATGCATAATGAAAAAATAAGGTAAATTCCTTTTGGAGAGGAATTTAAGAAAGCACCTGAATAAAACCTTCTCATTATAGTTGAGAGAAAGCAAATGCTCTCCTAGAAAACGTGATTTCAGGCATTTTTTTGTGGAATTTGAATACTGATTTTAAAAAAGCCTTCAAAATTGAAACAAATAAACAGTGGAAAACAGAAGCCTGATATATGCTATAATACAGAGCTTTCCCAAAGCTGACTGTGGGATTTCAGTGTAGAATCCTTACTGATGTAAGTGAAGAGCTCTCTATCTCAATCCCTGGGGTGATGTCGTAAATCTCTGTTTTTCTGTTCAGAAAAAGCCCTTTGCAGGAACACTGCCAAAGGGGAATGTATTAATACTGGCTCAGGGAAAAAGAACCTCCTTCTGCTCTCATTTCTAATGTAGAAACAAGAGCAGGGTTTGAGCCTTTGCATGAAATAACTCTTGCTGCCATGCTGTGCCACACTCTTCCTCTCAGGCACCCAGGAATTCTCCAGAGGAGATAAGCATGGTGTGTAGGCTTGCCTCTGGCCAGCTTCCTTCCCTTCCAAAAAAGCACAGTTGTCATTGTCTTACAGTAAAGACCATGAGACATGATGGCAATTAGAGGCAGAAGAACCATTCGTATTCACAAGAGCTTGCATGAGTCACTGGAGTGTCTGATAACTGGTCAAGGAAACACAGTGAAAGCCGCTGTCTAAAGAACAAAATCTGACGTGCCCTTGCTGCATGTTCCTGTTTCCACAGCGCCAGGGCAAGGGAATGATGAGGACAGTTTAGTTAGGTTGGAAAAGGAGCTGAGAGGAGGAGAACTGTAGCTGAATTATTTCTTTTTTATTGAGAATGTAGTATCCCATGTAGGAAGTGCGAAGCAAAGTTTGTCACCATTAGTACTGAATGCTTCAGTCTTCTGGCTTGAGCTTAAGTGCCAGCTACCATATTTCCCATGGGAAACAAAATTTAAATGTTGAGTTAATTTAAGAATGTCTAAGATTCTTCTTTTAATGGCAGATGCAGAGGAGTATTTCTCTCTGTACTCCACAAACCTTCTGAGCAGCTTAGATGCTCTAAGCCTGGGGCCTGCATCCAAAATGTGCGGTTTGAAACTGTACTGACCTGGAATTTCAGTTTAGCATCCCAGTGGCCAAGGTCAGGTGTGAACCTGAACTTTTGGAAATGTTTTACTTTCGGGTTACATGCCAGAAAACACTGACAGTACTAATCACTGAAGATGTCCATAATATATCCATAAATGCCCCATGAGTGCTATCCCAAATGACAGACGTGCACTCAAGAGGCAACCTATTTAAGAAACCCTGTTAAAAGTTGTAGGCTGATGTATTCTCAGTGAACAGTCTGGATTTAAATGCTGCCTGAATGTGCAGGTTTTGACTTCCCTCTTCTTTTTGCCTAGGTTCCTTTTGATGATGGGAGTTTTGTTCTGTTGTGGAGCTGGTTTCTTTATCCGAAGGCGGATGTACCCTCCTCCATTAGTAGAAGAACCTACTTTTAACGTGTCTTACACCAGACAACCAGTCAATACTGCATCAGGTCAGAGACTGCTCATACCAGTTTCACTGGTTTCTTACTTTGGCCAAGGCACTTAAAAAGGGTGGGTTTTGAGCTTTTGTTCCATTGGTTTTTGGAAACTCTGCGATTCGTACGAGGGATTGCGCTGCACTAAAACATGCAGGCGCCTCCCTCGGTGAGTGATGTCTTCTGCCTTTGCAACAGTGTAATTCAGCTGCAGTGTACAGAAGTGGTTTTGAAACACAGGATGACAGGACTTTAGTTCTGTTTTGGTTCCTAATACCTTTGCAGCTGCATGTCCATGCATGGAAGGAGGTTAGCAAGCTCTCCCTTTGCAGTGTAGACAAAATGATAGGTGTCCAAATTCAACAGGCACGTGAAGAAAGAGTTTTAAATACAATTGATAACATCTGGCAGAGGTGAAGGAAAGCCTAGCATTTTCTTCCACAATCTGGCTGTCTTGCAGGTATTTTGGTTTTGATTTGCCTTCAGTGTTCCGTGCTGCAGTCTTTCTGTGGCAAAGTGGTCTTTTTCCCCTTGTTAGTCTGATTGCTGTCTCTCTGGTAAGTAATAACTGTGAGCATCAGGAGGACCTACCTAGTGAGGGCTCCTCTGGCAAAATTGCTTTCTAATTTCTTCCCCTCTGTTAGATAGTTCCAGTTGGGAACTCTCCTAGGTCTAAATGGTTAAAAAGATGTTAGAGACACAAACTGACGCTTTATTCACCCTCCTTGTTTAAATCCTAAGAGGGTTTTTTAGGGCTTCCATTCCACATCTGTTTTTCTCCTTGACTGAACAGAGAATATTTTTCAGCTGGGGGGGAGCCAATCCAACCAGACTAACATTTTTAAGCCTGAAAAGTAGCCCTGAGTTTATGTGAACAGGGAGTGTCTTTGGCTGGATTGGTAAACACCAGATGTAAATTTAGAGCACAGTTTTACTGTTTCATGGTGCTTCATGGAACATAAATTGTGGGCAAATATAAAATAAGCACAAGCTCTTTGATGACCTGATTATGGCACCTGCTTCCAGACTGTTATTACTGTTACTTAAAAGTTTTGGGCTCTGAGCTAACCCCACCATTTATTTTATTTTTTATTTTTAGTTTTCCTACTATTCTAGAGATATTGAACAGCAAAAGCAATGAGAATAGTAGTCAAGCAAGTTCCCATTTTCCACTAGTTACTCTTCCAGATTTGGTCCCAGTAGCCAGTTCACCGTTGAGGTGGAGCCCTCAAAACGTGGCTCATTGCCTGTCTCCCTCCTTCCCTGCAGAGATAGCAGCAGCATCTTCTGCCATCCCAGCAGCATCTGGTGGGAGTGCTTTTCTGGGGGCCTGACTGGGAGAATGGAAGGGGAAGATCCCTTAGAAGCTGTGTCATTATAGGAAACACAGGCGCCAAAAGAAGAAAACCGGTTGCTCAGCCATGACTTTTTTCCCTGTCCATCTTTATTTAAACAGACAGAGGGAAAGAGAAGAAAACTAACTTACATCTTGAGATAGTCTGTGACTTCAGTTGCATTAAGTCATCTTCCACCACCCACTGTGGTATCTGAGGAGGGTTGCACAGCAGCTTTGTTCTTACGGCAGCAATCTCTGTTACTCCTTATGTGTCACAGCCAAGGAATTTTGTGTTTGGCCATACATTTCCTCTCCTTGTCCCTGCAGGCTCCAACGTCATTTCCTTATTTAATCTGTGCAAAACAATCTTGTCCCATTGTGTTAGCCAGCAGTAACTGGCTACAGCTTGGCTCTTTGCTTCATGCAGGTTCACCTGTAAGCTGTATCATGCCTAGGAGGGAAATTATCCATCCGAGCTGCACTCTGCCTTATCAGTAGATCCAGGACGCCACAAAATAATCTGTGAAGTCCTTTGTAAGACCTGACACCTGAGTCAGGGCCACAGTAGGACTCCTTTGTCCATGTGGGATCCCACACTTCTCTCTGCAGACAGAAGAGCTTTTCTGTCAGGGCAACTGAACAGAGCGCGCTGTTTTCCCTTTCAAATGGTAGTAGCTTGGGGCAGTGGTGCCCTTTGTTTCACTAAGTGATTTCCATTGGATGCAAAACTGAAACTCTTTGGTGGTATCTGAAGAAGTGAATGCAGTTCTGCCAGCCTGGGTTTTTCCTGGAAGGGAAGAAGATACTCCTTGTCTTTTGCTCTGATGAACACTTTGAAAAACCTTGTCCGAGTGTGCAGAGCACAGGCCCTGGGAGAGCACAACCTGATGCTTCTGCTGTTGCTGATACTTTTTCTCTCCTTTTCTTTCTTTCAGGGTCACAACAACCTGGAGTGCCGTATTACACAGATCCAGGTGGACCTGTGATGAATCCTATGGCTATGGCTTTCCACGTCCAGCCCAACTCCCCACAAGGAAACCCGGTTTACCCACCCCCACCTTCCTATTGCAACACACCACCTCCGCCCTATGAGCAGGTGGTGAAATCCTCCACGTGAGGACTCTGGCTCTCTGACCTGACTGTGTGAGAAGAAGGTGCAATTGCAAAATGACCAAGATGGAGGGCACTTGCCCATTTGAACACTTGCTAGTTCTCCAAGTCCTCTCTCCTTCCCTTCCCCTGCACCTTTCCTCATTAAAGTTACTTGCAAAGGGGTGATTTTTAAATTTTTTTTCTTTTTTCTTTTATTTTTTAGTAGAAGTGGATTTTTTCTTTGTCTTCAAAATGAGAGAAGTTGTCTTTGTAATGCTTTTAATGGAAACCTATATTTAAAACCTGTATGTCTTTCTGTTTATTTATTGTTCATTTCAGTCAAGGTTTTAATTGCACTGTGGCAGGTTACTGATAGCAGTTCTTGGGACCCCAAAGTGATGTGCAGCCTCCTAAGACCCCACAGCAGAAATGCCCTCATCTAAGGGAAATGACAGAGAAAGAGGATAAAGGTAGAAGCAGCAGGGCAATGATTTTACCAGAAATTGTGACTACCATATTTCGCTTTTATGATTTTCTTTTACAATTTAGTTCTGGTGTATAACAGAAAGATGCTCTGATAAAAGTCATTGTGATTAGAGTACCAGCATTGGCTGAGTCATGGCAGGGGCTCTGCCAACTGCCCTAGAAAAGAGGGAATTGTTGCTGTAAATGATGTGTCCAAAAAGTTAAGGACTGGGATGTGAATGTTTCTTGTCCATCACCTGCACTCTGCCTGTGTGATTGGCGTCTTGGCTCTCCTTGTTTTGCCAGCGCTGAGATTGTATGAAACAATGACCTGGATGTTGGCAGCGAGAGGGAGGTGTTAAAACCTCAGACCTACTTGTGCCTCTTGACAGAACAGTTAGGAACACTGAAATACATAGGTTTTCTTCCCTAAATTGGAAAATATTTACAGTAAGAAGGGACGGGAGCATATGTAGAAGTTTACTGCCTTTGACGTTGATGGGAGTTTAGTCCCTGAGAAATGGTATCTTTCATTATAGCCTTACTGCTGCCACAAAGAGTACCAAGTAAAGCTGTCATCTTCAGGTGACAGATCTGTAAATCTGCTCTCCTCTCTAGGTCAGAAAAATAATAACTTTTTGGGACCAGTTCTTAATAGCATTCTTTGACCTGATGCACAGATGGTTTGGCTTTCAACATGTCTTAGCTCTTCATGCATTTTGTTGTGAGTGCTCATGGCCAACCCTCTGAGTGACCACAAATGAACACCTTCAAATAAACACAGAGCCTTTGCCTGTCAGGGCTCTCACACCCACCCATGTCTAGCAAGAATGTGAAGCTGCTCTGAAACATGACTTTGTACTAATGGGACCTTCTCCCTTTGTGCATATTCAGAGTCATGGCACTGAGCAGTGACAAAAAGAAGATGCCACTGCCTCTTGCTGCTGAATGGCCTGCAGAAATAGCATAGCTGAGAGCTAGGAGTCTCATGTGGTCTTTTGGGTGCCAGATGAATGCTCCTGTGCCATGCCAGCCAGGGCACAGAGGTCTCACTGAGGTGGTTTGGAGTAATCTGAAGACCTGTGTTGCACAGGGAGCCAGAGCTTCATTGTGCTGTCGTTCCATGCCAGTGGCTTCTGAGAACTGGTTTCTAGGTGTCAAGATGGATTTGCAGAACATCTTTTGCTGTGAATCTGAGGGTCTAACAGAAAAAAGACTAAGGGCCACTGTTTCTGCTGGTGGAGTTAGTAGCCGTCTGGAGCAGAGCTAGTGCTGGAGGAGTTAATTCCTGCATACCTGACTTGGGTGAAATTGTAACCAAGGGTTTCCCTTACTGTGCATCATAACAAGGGACAAAACAAAGTACTTCTGTGTGTGCAGTCTATGCTTGGGGGACACACTTCAGGTAACAAAAAAGTACATTTTATATATGAATGCTAGGTCCATCTGCACATCACAACTGTATATATTTTCTAAATTAGCGTGCACTTGAAGTGTAAAAGCTGTGTATGTCACTCAGTATGGTTGTGTTTACGGAACATAATTTTTTAAAAGCAAATCCAACCTTTTTCTGTCATAGAAATGGCAACAGACCTCATGCTAGTAGATAGATGTTGTTAAGTCCTTTTATGTTATGAAATGTATCTATGACAGCTGGCATTGTCCATTGTCTTGGACACATTGAATAGAAGCCTTTGTACAGTGAAATTCAACTTCAGGTGAAGTTTTCCTGAAGTCTGGCTCGTTTATTTCCTAGTCTTGATGGATGACACTACCTCGTACAACACAGGGAATTCTCTGCTAGCAAACTTGCTTGGTCTTTTCTTGAAAACACAACACCTGCATGGGCACCCATAAGCATTACTTGCAAATTGTTTACATGCCTTTCCTCTAGTTGCCTCGCCAGTTCCAACAGGATTTTACTTGGCTGTGGTGATTCCTTAGGAGCTGCTAGCAGCTTTGCTAAAGTGAATTTCCCCATGGGGGTTTGGTGCTTTATCTCCTGGGATTCTCTGTGTGCAGCTACTGCGTCCTCTCTCGAACACGAGAGAGATTTTGGTGCCTTTCTGATGAGGCAGGGTGGTGGTTTGACTGCAAAGTATGGTTGGTGGTGGTAGCTGGGAGCCCTGGGGATGTGTGGGGCACTCTCCTGCCCCTTCCAGAGGCCGTGGACCAGTGTGCAGCTGACTCACCACCAGCCTTTGAGATCTCCCCATCTACTTCAGGAAGGTGATTTTGTGTCTTGTGCCCATCTGTCTCCTCATTCTTGCAGTGAGGTTTGATCCAGGGGGGTTTAACACCTTTACAGGGCTTGGCCAGAATGGAGATGCTTTAGGGGAGCCACTGAACCGGGGTGGGGAACCAGAAACATGAACAATGTAACCCCTTGAGGTCCTTTCTTCAGTTATGCATCCCCAAAACTGGTCTGGTGTACCTCTGAGGAGGCAGGGACCAGGCAGGGAAGGACACCTTTGAGGTCTCTGCTGCTGTGACGTGGCAGCAGGGAGAAGGAGAAGGGAGTCAGTGCCCTTCTGCTGAAAACTCCAACTACACTGCTTTATGAGAAAAGACACCCCAAGGGACTCTTGGTACACCTTGCCTGTAGCTCTGGTGAGGCCTGTGTTTCATCACTTTGGGAAGTGGTAACGTAGTGACAACTTTTTACAGTTTGTGAGTGTTTTTGGGTTTTTTTTACCCTTTGGAGCTTCTGTGACAACTTACGCTGCTGTGACAACGAACAGCTGGGACTAAATTTTTTCAAAAAGGCATTCAGACCATGTGAAGAAGCAAAGAAGTTATTCTTTCTTCCCTGCTTTAAAAATACTCAGCTCCAAAACCTCAGAAAGATTAGCTTTATATACATATACCCAAAATATCACTTTTTCGCACACAGGTCAGCCAAGAAGCCATAACACTTTTGCAGATAGTGAGGCCTATTTTCTTTCATTTTTCTTTTTCCAATCTAACACTGCTAATTGAATAGGTGAGTGAGGATGCTTTTGTAGACCCTGTGGCTGTGGGAGCCTTCCCCTCTGATGGTCTGTCACCAGGAGCTGAGCTGCCTTACAGCTTGTAGTAGTTGACAAGGAAACTACTGCAGAGACAGCATGCAGGGGGAGATCCAGCATAACACAGCTTTTACAGAGCAACTGCTAGGTAAGGCAATTAAAGATGAGAGGTGCAACTGGCAGCCACTGTTCCAAGCTGCCATGTGCTGCAAGGTGAAGGGGACAGCAGAGAATGCAGAAGGAACAGTGACAAGCAGCCCTGCCTTCCTGCACAAATCTGTTATTTTAGCTTTATGCAGTGAGAGGAGTCACAAGGATGGATGTATCTCTACCTGTCCCACTCTTGTTTCTCTCCTGCTGCCTAACCCTGTCTTATCTAGTAACTACAAGCTGGATTTACCACAATCCACTTGCAGATGTCAAGGAGAAACAGTGGTTTAAAGTCAGGTCCCTGTGCACAAATCACACTGGCCCTGACTCTGAATTGACATGAAACCAATGGAAACAAATGGGGAAAAAACGACCACTTTAACCAGGAAAGGCTGCTGCATCAAACACCCTGCTGGGCAGGGCTCAGCTCGGTGCTGCCTGGCTATGAGGTGACACACAGCACACACACTCCTTCCCATGTGTCTCTCGTATGCTATTTACATGTTACAGAGAGATCTGCTGTGCTAGAAAAGCCCCAATGCAGTTATGCACCTACACCTGAATTTCTACAGATTATCTACAGACCAGAACTGATCCTCTTAATCCAAAAAAGCAGCAGTTGCTCTCGGTGGCCAAGATGGCCACGAGTGGCACAAAGGGCTTTGTGAAACAGAAATACTGCCCCTTGCTTGCAGCATACTTGATGTTCCCTTCTGCTAAAGCCTAGCTAGAGGAACATTTCAAATTTCCTCAAAGCTGGGAAACAGCTGTTAGTCAGCTGGACAGAGAGATTTCACACATGTGTTTTTAAAACCAACTCATCCCACGTCAAGCTTTAGCTGCAAACTCTTCAACAGGACCTGCGTGGCCACAAAGGAAAGCAGTGCTTTGCACTAAGCAATGTATACTAAAAGTCACCTGAGAGCAGCAGCAGGAAAGGCACCTCCAGTACTAGGAAAATGTGAAGGTTACAAAAAAGCAATCTGCCCTCAGCATGTGTTTCATCCTGCAGGACTATGAGATGGGGAAGCAGCTCAGCAGTCAGATCAGTGGGACAGCTATCACCACAGTGCTGGAGGGAAGGAAGGAGAACCACAATGAAGAAAAAAACCAGACTCACACAAATTACCACCACATAGCTTGATCTTTACTAATAAAGCCAAAGAACAAAACATCAGCATTTTTTTCCTCTTTTTCTGCCCAAAGAGCATTTTCATTTTTAACACTACTACTTTTTTGCAACAGATGGACTATACACACAGACAAAGCAAACCAGGGAATATTAAGACATTTTCTACGTTTTTAGTTTGATGTCATTTCTGAAGACAATGCCTTGGTGAAATGCACTTTTTCACTTTCACACTGTATCTCTCCTTAATGGGCCACCCAAATACCACAACGCTGTGACGAACAGAAAGGAGGAGCCACAGGGAAAGTCACGTCAGGAAGACAAGGCAGATGCACTGTCAGACACTTCCCAGCTCGATACTTTTCCGGTCTTCCTCAATTCTGAGAGAATTCTGCAGAGAAAGATGGTGCCAGGCCCCACCATGGCAGAAGGCTGGCTATGGTACAGAAAGAGCAGGTCGCTGACTTGCTCATTATCTTGACAGGTACACACCAGCATCTTGGGGATCTGCTCAGCATTAAGCTGTTCTGAGTGTGTACTTTTAAAACTAGCAGGTTTTAATTCCCTTTAGGCTCCGGCCAGCCAAACTCGCCTCCCACAGGAGCCATTCCAAGCAGGGTAGCCAAGGCCAATATGCATATAATCACTGAAAGAAAAAACCTGCCAGCTAACCCCCCTAGTTACACAGTCTGTACAACACAGGTGAGGGATTTGCCAGGAAGGCCGATGGCTTCTGCCTGTTTGCAGGCAGTTCCTGTAAATCTGGTGAGCCCTTTCCCTGTTAACACACCCAACATGCTCTGCAGCCACAGTGGAGAGGAAGGAACAAAGAGGTGGGAGGTGATGTGAAACAGGATCAGAGCTGGGGTCTACCACCTTTGTTAGTATTTCTCTGAGACTTCATCCTGGGCAAGTTTCCTTCCTGGCTTATCTATGGGCAGGATCAGGGATCCACAGGCTGAAGAAAGAAACACAGTTAGCCCCTGGCATTCTTGGCATGGAAGAATCATCAAGATGGTCTCTGCTGGTACACTGTGCACTGCCTCCATGACCAGCTCTTCCTGTTCCTCACTGATCCCTCCCTTAATAATTCCCTCTGTTCCTCACTTTCTGCTGCTCTGCTCCTGTTTGCTTCAGCCCAGCTGCTTGCCATGCAGCATTCTCTACTCCACTGCCTTTCAGCATTTTCCCCCATCCCTGGCTGTAGAGATGCAGCTGGGTTTGTTGCTCCCACCTCACCTTCTGCCCTTTGCCAAAGGGGTGGAAAAGTCTCCTCTGCGGCTCCCATGTTTTAATCCTACCTGACAAACCAGCAGAGGAGCTGCTACATTGTGACATTAAGCTGCTCCTGCACTGACACTGCTGCTGTTGTCCAGCAGAACTGAATGGGGAAATTATTAACATCCCAACAGATTTGGCAACAGACACTGTAACGCACTCAAGGAAGTCACCTGCAAGGTGGCAAATCCAGAAATGTTTATGCAGGAGCCCCAAGCGCAACTTGCAGACACTGGCGCTCAGCAGATGGCCCACAGGTCACAGATATGCCAACGTGTGCCCAAAAGGTCAAACTCTGCCATCTGCCACACTCACACTTGACAGAAGATACCACTTGAAATCAGCACCTGGAATGACAGAGCACAGGGAGACCTGGGGGGAGGATGACCACAGAGCCTGAGCGACTGAGAGTGCGCTACACTTAGGTACTACCTGGACACACAAACCTGCTCCAAGAGTACTCAGAGTATGTCCCACTTCTCCCAAACCCATGGCCTGATATTCAGGAGCACCTGGAGGCAGGTCTAGTATTTCACAACCCCACCACACTACAGGGGGAAGCAAAGCACTAGCAGCAGTTAAGACTACAGGAAAAGAGCTTTTTCTGTGTGGATTTTAAGGTGAAATATACTTCAATTACAGCTGCTAGCAATGGCTTCATATTGCTCAAAAATCCTCTGCGGCCTGCACAAGCAGCTGGTATTTATCACTCCACTACTGCTACATGGGAGGGGAGAGCCCAGAACAAATCACCACCTTGGTTCCAAAGTAACAACCATCCTGAGCTACCTGCATGAGAAGCTTGCCCTGACGCCCTCCCTTGCTCATCTGTATACAAGATGCTGCAGGACAGGTTTATTCCAAATCCAGGTCCAGGAAAGGAGAAGCAGTTATGCCGTCCAGGCTCTGCTGGTGGTGGCAGAGGGAGGTTAGTCCGAGTGACTCCACCTGCAGTTTAAGCTCATGGCATGGGATGGGGCTTTGCAGCAGTGGGGAGAAGCATCTCCACCCTGCTATAAGCACCTAACACACTAATCAGCTGCAGGTATCAAAGGGAGCCTCTCAGACTTTCAAAGAAGCCTCCCACAACAGCAGCAAAAGACAAGTCAGGTCCCTTCTAGCCTGCTAAGATTCTGAAAACAGATGGCCTCATGCCTCTTCATCAAAACAGGCTGATCTCCTTACAAGCTGAGCTTGTAAGGACTGTGGAGAAAAAGGCAGGAAAGAAATGAACATAGAAACATTTTTCATCCCTCTTCAGAGCTGCCAGCACACCAGTGAAGCTGGGTACCGTCCTGCAGCGAACTCTCTCTGCGGGTAACCACGCTGCAGAAAGCAACACTGCTCTTGCAAGTCATGCACGAAGGTACCGGACGGAGATTCACACGGAGACCAGCTTTGTGCTAACAACAAAAGACTCAGATCAACACACAACACCAATAAACGTGCAGAGCATGGCAAAGACCTGAAGAAGACAAATACAACGGAAAAGAGAAAGCTCAAAACTTGGCTTCTCTGGTCCTACATCTGAAGGTGTCACTTTAACAGAACTTAAGTGTGGCTTCTCCTTTTCATGCTCTAATGACTTCATGGTCCTTTGGGGCAGGAGGGGTGAGAAAAAGGGCTTTATCCATCTGTCGGTTCAGCGTCGAGTTGGTTCACTATCAGAGGCACTAAACAGTCTCATCTCTTTTGGCATCAGTTTCCTTTCAAAATGATGGTTTTAGCCGTCCTGTTCCACTTTGTTTTCCCTCCGTTGAGGTCTAAGTTCAAATGCTGGAAACTGGGAAGTCTCCGGTACTGAAATGTCTGAGAGGAAGTGAATAGCTCCAGCCATGCCTAAAACATAATGAAAAAGAGATCTTTGTGCCCATTAAAATAGCACAGCTGACAGCAAAGGCAACAGCACCCATTTGAACACCTCCCTTACTAGGATGTTTTTTTAAAGGGGTGAACTTAGGCCCTATGGAAAGCAAGTTCATCTGTACTTTGCCCAGGAAACTAAGTTTTATTTGAAAAAATCAAAGGCAAGAACCAAGATGTCTCTGCTAACATGTCTTCAACTGAAGAACCTCAATGCTATTTCAAATTAAGAAAAAGTTAATCCAAGTTTGGACTGTCCTTCATCGTTTGAGCAGCTCTTGCTTAAAATTTTAGTGATTAAAAGAAAAAGCCAAAACTTTATTGTACTTGTAAAGTACAGATTCATTTCCTCACTATTCATGAAGAGATCATCCAGAGCCCAAAGTGCATCACCCAACAGAACTCACAGGGTGACAGACAAGAGAGGCACAGCAAGGGAATCATACAAATACAAGCTCAGTTTTATGATCAAGCTAAAATCCTATTTTATAAAGAGCTGTGTACTTTCTAAATTATGGTATCTGATGGAAACAAAACAATTAGGACAATCTCATAAGATGCACATGCATCCTCTGTTCAAAGCATGCACGTTCAGGCAGTATTGGACAACTGCAAGCACAATTTTGGCTACAAAAAACAAACAAAGCCCAAAATTAAGGCTTTTTCACCTTTATTCACCTGAAATATGAGACTTTTGGATTTTTCTAAAAAAAAAATCCAGACAATTATAAACTAAAATAAAAGCTATACATCAGCATTAAAACACAAATCATCCTGCTGTTGGCACTGTTTCACCTTCTAAACAAATTTCAAAGCTTTTATACAACAGATTGTATGTTTGCTTTTTTACCTCCCTACAAGAGCATGCAAGAGTGCTCTCAGGAATAAGAATACTTATGCTTTTCTCCTTTGAGCATTAAGACAATAACTGTACTTAGAAGGGCTGCATATAATTCCTGCCCTCTTGTGTTCGTTCACGCCCTGGATTGTTTATTTGCAAATATCCCTGCTCGGCTGCTGTAATTTCAAGTATCAGCAGCAGGTGGCGCAAGAGGCTCGTTCATGGAGCAGCAGCGGCGCTAACATAAATCCCACTCCGATCTGTAATTCCTTGCTACTGATTCTGTAACCTGAGGATTATACACGGAATGGAAAATAAGCTACAAATAAAAAAAATACAAAGCTCTAGTAAAGTGTCTGGTAACATCTTGGAACTTACAGATAACCCCTAAGAACTCTGCATTGCTTTCCTGTTCAAGTGATTTGGGGTCATATTAAAACTATCTTTTCCTTGGTTGAGTATGGCAGCAGAGAAAGCCTAGTTCTGACAACCAGCAACTAGTTTGAGCCCCCCCAACCCACAGCTGCTCCTCTGCCCAGTCCCTCTGAAAAACCACCTGTGACAGAACTGTTGCCTGGACTTCTGTTTGCTTTAAACCAAGCAGCATCAGCACAGCAGAATTTTATTCCGAACTAACACTGGCACTGGTTTTACATTCAAACTGCTGAAATGCAACCAGGAGTGAAAGTTGTGATGGTGAATGATTTTTCTTTATCCTTTTCTACCCTCTGCCACCATGCCTTCTTTTAGGCAGAGGTGATGGTATAGGGGGGGTTTAATAGTGGAGGAACCCACCAAAGACTTCCCAACTCCTATGCATGTGCCAGAATTGCAAGGATGCCCCACCTTCCTGTACTACAAAACCATTTGCAACATGATCACTTTACCTTCGAAGAGGGAATAAGGTCGGTCAGGAATACGACATCCATGTGCACCATACTCCAAACACCATTCGGCAAACTGGGGAGCACATTAAAAAATATATTTTTATTCAAGACTGTTAAATGCAGGCTTGCGTATCTGAATATCATTAATAGGTACAAAATATGAAGCACTGTAAGCAGACACACAACACATAAATCACTGAGATCAATTTTTCCTCCTTCAACCATGACAAGGCCACAATCAGGTTTTAAAATATGTATTTGCATAGCATGAGTTTCAGTTTCATAACAATGTAATAAATAGGGGCAGAGATCTGCTTTTTGTAAATCGACCCTGCTACATGCCAATGAAAAATGCCATAAGAACAGATATACTCAGTCAAAATTTAACTAACATTGTATCAGTTTCTTATCTCTCTTGGTGCTTAATTTGTCCACAAACTCAGGACTTACAGCTCTTAATTGCATTTTGGTTTTATTTCATTTCTGTGAACCAATTTAGAGATTAAAGCTTCAGCTGCCATTAGTTTTATTTATTTGTTCTCCCCAAGCCTTATCAAAAATCATTATAAATGCAGCTAGACAGTTATGGTCATCAGTATTTTGTTGCAGAAGATGGATTACCATTAAAAAGAGTTAACAGCGTCTTTCTCGTGTTGGATCAACACCGCTGCAGCAGCTACACTGGACACGCATGACTTACAAACAGCACCTGGATCAATTTAGTAACAACCAGCTACTTCTCCTGTATGGCTCCCCAGAGCACAATGCAGGCACAAATTCCCCTGGCATTTCTGTGCTGGGATGCAAACCACTGCTTGTTCAAAGCACAGTGCATAGACTCCTGCAAAGCAAACAACTGAGAGGTGTCTCTCTGCTCCCTGCAATTTGGGCAACCTGCTAGCAAACACGACAGCCTAACTAGAGGGTGCCCCAGCCCTAGAGTCAGAGCTCTATGGGGTATAAGCTTGATCCCAGAGCCATTGCTCTGTTCATTAGAAGGAAATGGGTGGCATCTCCTCTCTTCCTTCCCATCCCACTCCGTTCTGTTTAAATATTTATCTTCTCTTGATAGAGGTATGTGCATGTGTGTGAGTGTCTTCAGGAAACACAAGGAAAAACCACAAACACAAACATTGTGATTGACACTGTAATTGAGAACTGATTAAACACTTTTGGGCCCCCTCCGGGTGTAAATGTTCTAACTATGATTTAATTCTCCCATGTAATCCTGTCTTAAATGTGAGGACCAAACATGTTTATGGCATGTTTCTAAGCTACAATCAATTCTTGCAACATCCACATCTGATTGCATACTAGTCTTTATTACTACTTCCAGCCTGGGAACCGCAACAGAAATTTTAAAAATGCACCCCAGGCTACTGAAGCACAACAGTCATTTGCAAGTTCATAGCTTCAGCACAACCCAGATCCAGTAAGCCACAGCATCTTTGTTTAACTGAGGAGAGGGGGAAGGGAGGGGAAGAAAAAAATCTTAGGAAGACATCTGACATTATTTGTCACACAGACTGGGCATGCTTGCCCCCAACTGTGGCAATCACAAGGCTGAACAGCACAGGGCTCAGTGCTCTGTTGCCTGGAGCCCAGGATGCCACAGCCCCTCTCTCTCCTCTTACAGACAGGCCAGCTAGGAGTGCCTCAGCCTCCTGGGAGCCTGTCTGATAATCTGAGAGAAAAGCTGTGAAGATGAAGGTATGAAGCACAAAACAGGGGTCTGTCTCCTCTATTCAGGTTCTTGTGGTTCATTATTTGTGAAACAGGTTCATTTGAAATCAGTTTCCATGAGGTAACCAGGGATTCCAGGCAAGACTCTTTCCCCTGGGCCTGATGTTTTTGGCGTGAAGAAGCATCCCTAGGAGGGGAGCCACCTCCTCTCAGTTAAATGCCTCGAGGTACCAGCATAACTGCATGTTTGCTTCCCTGCATGCTCCGGCTCAGAAGGAAAAGACTTCAAGAATGCCAGACAAGCAAATTCCTCTGCCTGTTTCAAGATTTCCCCCTCAAGGAGATGCTGGAAATGCTAAGTGGCAGAGTGGCTGCAAATCCACTGCCTGACTATGCTAGGCACCTCCAGCAAACAGTCTTTGGGCACCGCCCCACAACTTCCTTCTTAAAGGGATTTCAGGTACGTAACTGAGTCTCTTCCTTTTTCTGGCTTCGAGACAGATACGTTTGCTTTTCTCTAGTTTAGCATGGACTCTCTAGTTTAGCATGGACAAACATCAGGGCTCTCTTGGGCCAGAAATGTAGCACCAACAGGAACTGCCAATGCTGCACAGAGCTGCAGAAGGTGTGCTAGCATGGAGGATGACAGGGGTCGTTGACGGCTGTGCTGCCAGCAATGCCTGCAGGGTGCTGTAGCTCACACACCAGCAGTGGGTGACTCCATGTCTAACAAAGTCACACATTTGCTGTGGGGATACCAGGGTGTTATTTCAATACCTAGGATGCAGGTATGTCTATAGGTGTCCTCAAAGCATGATGCTTTGGTAAATGTGAGACAAGCAGCAGCTTTTTAAAGCTCTGCTGACAGAGGACAGGCTGACCACAGAGAGGACTACAATAATTTTACGTATGGCAAATAATCACTAAAAAGCACCTATGAAGCAACTCATAAAATTTCATTTGCAATACTTTGTAAAAGGCCACAGCTAAATAGCTGTGTACACAGTATGAAACCTCATGCCAGTGAATTAAACTGAAAAAAAATCCACCAAACCAAACCAAAGTCTTACAAGGTAAGGAAACAGGCAGAGAAAGCCTTCTCCTTCAGTAACTGCTAGCATAGTCAAGAGCTTATGGCAGAACCTAGACAGCCCCAGTGGAAAAATTCTGAGTGTGTCTTTCTCTGCAATTTATATTACTAAAAAAACTCAAAGTGAGCAATTTAATAACTGCAATTCAGAGCTCTAAAAGCCCCAAACAGGCACTAGTCTGAAAACAAATAATTACAAAAGACTATAAACAGTATTGCTTGAGGACCTGACGAGGACAGTGCGTCTCTCAGTGGAATAATTAGCACCACATAACATCAGTCTGTTATTGTTCAGGCAGGCTAATTTTCAGGCTCTTATTTTCTTCTGAATACATTTAGTCCCTCCCCTCTTACAGAACATTTGTGTGTTTCACTCTGCTTATTAAGACAGTGCTTTCCCCACACACACAGTTGAAGTCATCCAGTCAAAACGTGAGTGAAGTGGAGCAGGTGCCAGGCCTTGTTATCCCACCCAACATCCCAGCCAGCCCCAGTGCACATCAGCCCACTCCCACCCCAGTTTATCCTTGCACGGGCTCTGGGATGTGAAAGGGAACAGTGATTTTGCTGGGATGCTGCAGAGCTCACCTTGCAGGCTCGGTAGAGGTACTTTCTGTCCTGAGTTAGGTTATAGAGAGACAAGAAGGAGTAGCCATTGCCAGCAGTACCATGGCAGATCCCATACCCTTTTCTCAATAAACCTCTCTGCCAGATGACATCACTGCAATCCATAGCATCTTTCAAGTATTTATCCTCTTTAAAAGTCTGTGGAATAAAAACAGAGAATAAACACACATCAATTGAAATACTAATGAAAACAAAAGGAAGCTGCCCCTGAGAGATGTTTTGCTGTTTGTGTGGGGTTTTTCCATATAAAATTTATTTTGAATTTTAATAATCCATTCCTCATAGACTTGCCTTTCTTTTCTTACTAAGTTGTTTCTCCTTTCCCTGCATGGTAAAAGAAAAAACTTCTCAGGTTTTTTTTCTGTAATTAGGACCCCAAAGAGAAAACTCAAGTTCAAGGTCTTTGGTTCTAAAACCTACAATCTATTTGAAGGGTTTGTGGTTCTTTTTTCCTCATTTTCTACTCCCAAACCAGAATTTGAAAATACAGAAATGTGATGCTGCCTCCAAGAAATGCAAAACAGAATACTGGATATCAAATCTGGTTCTAAATTGCTAGGTCCTGGTCTTTCTGATTAATTCTTCCTTGTTACTCACTGTCTGCCTTCAATTCCATGTCAAAAATGCACAAGAATATCTCTTTGCATACAAGTACTCATAACGACATCTCTGTCACATGCACAAGCAGATCCTAGGCTGCCTTTGTGAGTATTTTTATTAGTATGTTAGTACAGTATATACTCAGAAGCAGTAGCCAGTTTGAGCAAAGGAACAATTTTGCAAAGTTTGTTGCAACTGAAATGCACTTTAAACGTAGAGGGCCCATCCAGAAAGAAGCAAACAAAAGCAAGTAATTTAGCTGATTACCACCAGAATTCCACCTTTATAAAGCCACTTTGTTGCTCACCTTTACAGATAAAGAAACAAAACCCCAAACCACTACCACCACCACCAAACCTACCAAAAAAGTGCTCCCCCCAAAAACCCTGATGCTCAACTGTAGACTTAGTCCTCCGGAGATGGCATCCCCTGTCAAACTATTTAATAAGGTAATAGAAGCAACTAACATGCAAGACTTAAATTCACAAGCTTGATAAAGGAAGTGGCTCTCCCTGATCAGGGTTTGCCAGCTACTTAGCCGTAACATTTTGAATTAAGGCCTGGCAACAGCACTTGATTTCCAGGACAAACACTGCTGTCTGTGATCACAAGTCCCTGTGCCTGGTATGAAAGCATAGCCATCAAAACACACCAATTTTTTTCTTTCAGTGCTTCGAAAAGCAGAATGTAAAGAGCAATAGAAAAACATCATACGTTTCATCAGCTTAAACATAAAAAGAGGCCAAAAAGGAGACTGCTAATCAGAACTTGGTCCTATCTCTCTCACCTTCTGCAAAACATTTTGTGCTGGGGAAAGCATGACATTGACAAAGAAGGAGAGAGTGGAGAAGTGTTAAGTCAGTCTCCTACCACAGTCCAAAGAAAAAGCAACTGGGACTGCTGCTACATGCAGCAATGCTGTAAGAAATTTACAGTTCACATTTCAGGTAGCAGCATGACTAATCATTCCATAAACCAAGCCTGCTTTTCATCAGCCCACCCAGATGCCAACCAGGGAATCTGTCAAGGAGGGCTGTCAAAAGCAAGAATCGATTTGCATAAATTTAATTAAATGGCATACTTTCAAATGTCATGCAAATCAGAAGCACACAAGACAGGTAGCAAACCTAGTTAAGAATGGAGAAGGGCAAACAGCAGGCTTGTGGTAGCTCAGCCATTTTATTTATGCCCTGGAAGGGGCCTGGGATCTTGGCTCTGACGTTAAGTTCTCAAGAGTTATATCTTAATAAAGGAGTAACTTACGGAAGCCATTCTTTGGCAAGGCACATGAACCTACACTTTTGAAAACCAACATAATTGTTAAAACTCTTGGGATGAAGATTCAAAGAATTTAGGTCAATGTTCTCACACCCAGGACTCTGATGCCAAATTGTTTAAACATATGTTCCTTTCCAAAGAAAACCAAGTAACTACTAGTGCCCTAAGACGCAACTTTACCCACTTATTTTTTCTTTACAAACATACCAATGTAAGTATTCTAAGGTTTTTAGGTGTCTAGCCCAGGGTTCTTATTTAAAAGCCTAGATCTAGAACGATATTAATTAAAGCCTTGCAATCTAACAGGCCTGCATACAAGTCTCTCTGTAAAGACAGAGGTATGTTTACATATCTATGTATATATATATTAGAGCTTGGTGCTAGCTAATTACATCAAGGTTGTGGGTTTGATCCCTGCATGGGCCACTCACTTAAGGGCTGGACTTGATGATCCTTGTGGGTCTCTTCCAACCCAGAATATTCTGTCAATCTGTGAAATCTATGAACACAGAATGATTCACCTTATAAGCTTGCATGAGCATGTGGATGACTCCAGGGGCACCGTGGCACCAGTGAACCAGTCTGTCAGTCTCGTTGCTCAGCGATGACGGGTAATTCCCAGATCGGAATTTTTTATGACGCACGTAGTCAATGCTTGGCTTCACCAGCTCTGCCAGGGTCTCTTGGTCCACATTTGCAATTGGCTGAAGAAAACAGTAAAATAAACATCACTAAACACATCAACAGAAGTAGTAACAAATTGTGTATCAACACTTAATTCTACAATCTGTTTTCAAGTATCCTACATACGTGCCCTTGATCCAAATACTGTGAATCACGTCCTACAGATTTAATTAATGTCTGCTTATTATACCCTTGCAAAGAGGATTTCTACAGTTATTGCAGAGACAAAGAAATTGGGGCACCAAGTCGTTACCTGTCTTAATGGAGGTGACACAGAAAGGCTATGAAAGAACGGAGAACAGAGGATGAAGACTCCCAGACCTCTCCTTGTAACTTAAAATAGGGAGAACACTTACAGGAGAAAGACAATTTTATAGATAGGGTGATGCCTTTTTCTGGTTTTAAAATTACGAGAGCTAAACACAGTTAAGATGGAAAAAGGGTTTTAACTTGGTATGTATTTAAAGATCCTTAGGTGTGATGAAATGCACATCGAAATGCACCCCGAAGTCCCCACTGAAGAAAGTGGCCACTCATGATGTGATGAGTATACAATTATATGCCTTGCAAAAATTAGCATATCTATCAAAGATTCCCCAGTGAGGGACTCCAGCCAGACCCCTCATCCGACGAACTTTCCCCCTGGATGGGCCTATTTTTTTTACAGAATGCATTCTGGAGAGGACCTTGGTGTCTGGGGTTTCCAGAATGTTTGGTCTCTTGGCTTAATGGAATACTGGGTCTAAGGGAAGTTATCAAACTTAAAGAATTATAACTATGTAGGCTAAAAGCACTAAGAATACATAAAAGCTATATAAAAGAGTATATAAAACGGGTATGAAAGAAAAAACAAAAAAATCATCATGGCCTCAGTGGTGCTTGTAATACACACTTCCAGCATACTGGGTTACACATTTTGTTTTAAAAATAACCATTTCCCAACAAATGAAGGAAAGGGTATATAGCAGCATACTTGGCAGACGTTTATGAAGGTCAAAGTTTTCCATCATAAACAAAGCTCCCTGAAGCTATGGGCTATAAATCTACATTTCCAATTTCAGAAGTTACCTCACCAGATATCTAAACATCTTTGTACTACAAATTCATCCTTCAATTGCTCTTAGGAATTTTCTTCCTAGTTTTTTTGTTTAATTTAAATCCTTGTCAAATGGAGAATGCATCCATCAACCAACATGCTCCTTGTAACTAAAGGTTTAGGAGCCAAGTAACTGTTGGGTCTGCAGATGCTCTTGGTTGGCTTTCCCTTCACTACCAGCCCATTTTACAGCATTTTAACAGCAGAGCTCTCTATTTTTACACAATCTACATGATTTCTGGAATTTCTGCAAGCTGTGGGAACAACCAGGCACTGGAGCCTTTAGCATACTACTAACTGAGCTTATTTTAAAAAATAACTTGTCTTTATTACTGATTCAATGCCATACAATTTCACTGTTTCCCGCCAGCTCCAGCATATTTACATTCAACAGGTGAGCACACTCCTACAATTGAAAGTCTGACACTCAAATGAAGGAAAACTTTCAACAGCTATATTTTGAGTAACTGGAAGAAACCAGAAGCTGCTATTTCACCTCAGCCAGAAAACCTTTGCCAGACTTCTATCTACCAGGTCCATCAAGCAGACACCAGCTCTGCAGTTTGCTGAGTGGAACAGAAACCTTCATGCTGCTCATCAGAAGTACTCCTGAATACAGAGCAGCTTGTCATGAGAAACACCCCAAAGCTGATGAACTCTCACTCAGAGCCCTCTGTGTGAGGTAGGGAGGCTTCATAGGAAGGTTTGTTTTGAGGCTCTTGATTTCACACTGCACTCTTGCAGATGAAGGCAAAGAGGATGGGCACCAACAATAAATGCCTTCAGTCTTGAGCTGTGTAAGGCAAGCCCAGCCCAGCTCAGCCATCCTTAGGAGGTAAATCCAAGAAGAGCAGAGCTCTTTACAAACCTCCTTACCTTGTGCTTCCAAGAAGATTTGAGTACAAGTGAGTTTTTTGCCCAAGCTGCTGAGATTCCCAGCAGTTACTTCAAACAGCTAACGAGTAACCTACACATGTGCGTCCTGACTTTCAGGCCAAGAGCAATGATATGCAATCAGACACTTCTGCTTCAAGGTTAGTGAAAGGATCTTGGAGTAGAGACTTCAGAATTCCCCCTCTACCACCTGGATGAGTTATTTAACATGGCTAAGCTCTTATTCTTCGAGTAGCCTGTAAATAACTCCAGCAATACATGTTTCCGCCAGTTTAAGAAGTGTTTGGACAACGCTCTGGGCATGGTGTGATTCATGGGGTGTTCTGTGCAGGGCCAGGAGTTGGACTCGAAGATCTTGATGTGTCCCTTCCAAGTCGGCACATGCTGTGATTCTATGATATAGGTGTTGTACAGAAATTACCCTCAGTAACCTTCACATCTCAGGAGCGATGTTAAATGCCTTTTTTTTGTTATCAAATAACCACTCAACAAACCATCTCTTGAATTCTTTGATGAAAATACAGCAAAATTCACCCCATTCGGCGTGGGAGGGATGGGGAAAGGATGGGACTTTGATATGCCATCCTCTTCTGCAGTGGATGACTCAACTCTGCATGACTCACAATATTTAACATACAGTGAAAAGATGGTAATCTAATGCTGCATAAACAATGGATTTCTCATAATTCTTAAAAGCAGCAATTACATGTAAAGGAAAAGTAGCTATGATTTTAACATGTAGACAGAGTAGCTTCTGCTCAAACCAAAAAGCACTGTGCAATTACTTCTGCAATCAGTCTTGAATAGTAAATGAAGGATGGAGCCTTTAAAGAGCCTTCTTGAGAAGACTAGATGTTTCTATGAAAATCTAGCACTGCCAGGGAAAGAAAAATGGAAGCCAGAAAGTTGAGGGAACCAGAAGGGGGTGGACAACCTTGTTGAAGAAAGCAGTAGGTAAAGATAGGAGCATGGTAAATCACAGCAGCCTGAGGCCCCAGTGGGATGGTCACTGCAGGAAGTGGGTATAGTGAGGTTAAGACACACCCCCAAGTAGCAAAGCAGTAGCTATTTCCACAGCAAGTCAGCCAGTTTAACCAGAACTGCTGGTGCAAGTGGTGTAAGGTAATCTGAAACACAGCATCTTTTCCAAGCAAGGAATGGCTGAGCAGTGGCAGTACCAAATACCAGCTCAGTCACTTCTGCAGTGGACATTCATACACGGCTTCAGGCTGTGAGGATGTACAGTCCTTCCATTTGCCCGAAGACAACTCATTCTGCATGAGCTGGTAAGAAAACTGATATTTACAGAGATGCACGGTCTGGCAGTGGCACCTTCAAAAGCCAGAAACAGTTCTGCAGCTCTGTGGCCATGTTCTATCATGAATCTTAAGGCTCTTTTTCCAGACTGTAGAACAGAAATAAGATATACAGGTCTGTTTGGAAAAACATCATAATCCTATTGCAAATCTCAGGGCAGGGGGGAATTGATTTAAGTGTGGGAAAGAGGTTTACAGAAGAGAGGAATCTCACTAAGGAAAACAGAAAAAGGAAGGCAGCAGTCATAAATACGCTAAAGAACATCACACTTTTGAGTGAGAAATGGGTGAGATAAGGATGAAGAAAAACATCTAAATAATAAAAGCATACTGAAGACTAATATGTGATTAAGGATGGTCTTCCAAAAACACCAAGACAGTGGGGGGAAAAAAATCACTAGAGAGGAAGGGCATGGAGGACAGGAGGCATCAGTGGTGCACTAATTTAAAAATAGCAAAGAATTTAGGAGTGATGGATAGTAAGTGAATTTTTAGCTGTTCTAACTGCAGGCACCAGAAGGAGTAAGTATGAAGATGAGAGAAAGCACTTCACTGTCTTCGCTGAGGACAAGAAACCAGATCCTGAAAAGCTGGGGCACTGAATCACAACTCAAGAGTTAATTCATTCTCATGTGAGGATACTCCAGTCACAGTTTTCTTCTGCTATCAAAGCCTTAGGAAGCACCTCGGCACAGTTTTGTGCTGCAGTCTGACTCCAAATTGTGAGACCCTGATCCAGCACAACACTGCACATGCATGAAAGCTGAAAACAAGATCCTCTGATGCAAAACAAAAAAATCACTGCTATTCCACCCCTGCCACAGAAGAGGCTCTTACCTGCATGAGCATGTAATAGATCCCAGCCACTCCGTGGGCTGCTCCAACATACTGCTTCCTGTGCCACTGGTACAGCAGAGGACAACGGTCTGTTTTCCGCTCCTCCTTTGAAAAGTTTTTCCCCGACTCAATAATAGCATCTATTACCTACGAAAAAGAACATACCCTGATCACCTGTCTTGCTTACTTTGATTCAGAGGGTTTAGCTTTGGCATGACTAAAACCACAATAAACAGTAAGCCACAACACACTGATGGGACAATATTAAATTCATTTGGATTTGACTGTTGAGGTAGAAATGGAATTTTTCCTTAATAATGAAATCACTTGTATTTTTAAGAGTAGAAATTTAATCTATCAATATTTCTAATTACTTTTTTCCAGTCCTGCCTTCTCTGGTTCTGACATCTGCAAAATAGTCATGCATGTCCCACCCTTTCCACTTAAATACTTCCACACTTCTGTCTTAAGGTATTTTGTAACAACATCTCAAGTGCTCCCAAACTAGTTACATATTTGACCTATTTTTTGGCTGGACACAGACCCACCCATACTGGCCTGTCTCAGTCCCAGCTGCGCAGCAGGGAAAGGGGGAAGAGACTGGACAGACAGATGAGATTGGGTTCCCAGCTCTAGATCCCTCTTCTCTCCAGCATCCCGCTCTTAATTGCTTGAATTATGCACAAGAGTGATCCCAGCTCAACCTAACTGATGCTGTGATGCTGGAGAGAGAGAAGTGTCTCACCTCTTTGATAACAGACTGTGGGACAGTGTCTGGACCGATTTCAGTATTCAGGTACAGCAAGGCATACAGGTAACCTGCTCTGCCATACAGCAGCTCATCTGGAAGCTCGGCATCCATGCTGATGACTGTCCTTTGGAGCTGCAACAACCTGCATCAGACAAGGAAGGTGGGGAGAGAGAGTATCTTCTGTAGAGACCATACTGAACTGTGCATTGTACAAGCCACCAATCCAACCAGAAGCAGAACAAGTGGTGAAGCCCCACCACTCCCCTTCAATCACTCCCGGTCCACTGGCTGCCAGGTTTACACACAGGAGCTCTGCACGCCTGCCATTCCTGAGACAGTAAACTCTGAGCCAGAGCCAGGTCAGTATCAGCACAACTGTCAGGATTTTGTGCAGACAGAAACAGATGCAGAGTAGGAGCTGGAGAAGCCTGGAGAGCTACTCCAACAAAGAGAGAAACCTCCTGATGCCTCTGGGAATTTCACTAAAGTGAGGTACATGTTTAAGAGGGGAAAAAAACCAAACACACAAAAAAACCCCAACACCACCATTTGTCAATCCCTCTCCCAAGAAAACACATTGTCTCAAACATTTAGCACCTCAGTTTTGAAAACGACACTGCTAGAAGGCACAAATGTTGCTTGCCTTCAGCAATGAAAAAACCAGAAAACCCTTGTGCTGGCCATCGTAACTCATTTTCTCCAGAAAGACTCTCTGCTAATACTCTACCAGTCTGTATTAGCACTGAGGTGGATCAGAGATATGTTTTCCTGCCACTCCCTCCCTGTCTCTTCCTATCTTTTTGGATTAAATTGATAATTAGATGAAACCATGGTGATGATCACATTTTAAATTGGGGGAGGGGCAACAACAATCTGGATTAAGACCAAATTCAATTCCCAGATTCCCCCACCTGTTATTTCTCAGGAGAAATGTTAGCATTAATACCATGCCATAGCAAAACCACTGACCTCAATCATGTGTTTATGCTGTCCCTGCTTAATACCAGGGAAAAGCTACTCACAGAAAACAGTTTTGGATTTCCTTTCTTGGAACTACGCTTTGGGTTTAGAATTAAATTATTTTCTTCTAAACTGTCCACTATTAAGTTTTATTGTTGAAATCATACAACTGGACAAGGTAAAAAGTTAAAAGTGAAATCACAGATTACATTTTGACATCTAAAAAGCACCACTCAGCTGGTGTCATGAATATATTAAAAAAAAAAGTCATAAAATAAACAATCAATCAAACTAAACCCCTTCTCACTACTCCTCCTAGAAATTAAGTTTCCAAGGAGAAGCAACACTAAAAGATTTAGTGCTCATCTCATTTTGCTATACTCATGCTTCTTGCCTTACAGCAACACTGCTTTCTGAGCTGCATTCAAAATGACTCAAGTACTCATGCCAGTCCTAAAAGCAAAAAACCCTAAACCTAACACTCATTTCAAAACTGAAATATTCATTCAGGAACAGCAGCAGAGATTAATCTCACTAGGATTCTAGACTAAAAAGAGATCAATTACATTTCCAAACATAAACCAGAATGGAGACGAGGACATAAGTCTCATCACAAATTCTGCCAGGCTGAGGTATGCTGCTGGACAGCTAGCAGGTGGACTGTGGTGCTGAATGCAAACCCCACAGGGTTCCAGGGCTTCCAACCCTTGCTGGGATAGCAATCAACTCTGTACCAGCAAAGGCACAGTCAGCTCTCTAATGAAACTACAGCTAAATGGGATTTCTTGAGACATTTGTTACATTTACATTACTTTGAAAAGGGGCTGGAGTTTTTTCAGGCCACCCTTCATATGCTCTGACCTAATTAAAAATCCCTGCCTTTACAAATTTGCTCTTGAAAATACTTCCTCTTTGTTTTATTAAATATTTGTTACATATCAATCCAATGCACTGTATTTCTGTCTGGCTGTTTCCAGATCCTGCAGTGCACATGTTTTATGGTGAATATACAGTTAAGACCCACTCTTTACAGAAAGCATCACATACTGCACAAGCACTACACACTGCCGATGACAAGCATGTGGCTTTTGTTAAATGTCACTTCAATGTGACAAAATCAGAGCGTGCATGTACTACAGATATGCCAAGGACATCCTGTCCTAACAGCGATAGAGGACTCAAGATAACCCACTACATATGAATCAAGTGTAAGCCAGCTTTAATAAAGATAAAGCCTATTTTGTATTCTTCTACTGAAAACTTATCAGGGGAGGAAGTGTCCATTCTTGAATCCTGTCCTCTAAAATTTCACTTGCAGAAGTTACTGAACCAATGCTCTCTACAAATGAAGGGCATGACTTTTTCCACCATCAACCACCTACTTGGCAACACATTCTTTAGATTCACTGTCATTCTTCAGTTTGTGGTAAACCACTGCACCCACTGCCAATGGCCCAGCATCACCACAGAGGAAAGTAACTCTTCTGCCATTCAGATTGCGAAGGATTCTCTTCACGTAATCCAGAGATCGCTGCAAATGGCTCTGGTTCTTCGTGACGCGGTACAGTTGCAGATATAAGAGGGCAATACCTGAAACGAACACATGAAAATGAGTGCATTTCACTTACTTTTCCTTCTAATTGTATCATATTCCCCTCTTTGGTGCCTCTGAACCAGTAACTCAAATGTTAACAGGTATTCTGGCAATAAAAACATATCAGTCAAGGGTCCTAGCTTATGCAATGCAAAGGCACCAAGCCACTATTTGGATTACATTGCAATTGGATTGTGGCAAAAATAAAAATTATTGGACTGAAGCCCAATGGTAGAGTCTCAATTTCCAAAAAAAAGAAGAAAACTCATGACACAGGCCTCAACACTCTGCAAAGTGTACTGGGTTTGCATGGCCAAGCTTTGGTAACGGGGGGCTACATGGGTGTCTTCTGTGAGAAGCTGCTGGAAGCTTCCTCCATGTCCGGCAGAGCCAGTTCCTGGTGGCTCCAAAGACTGATGTGCCACTGGTCAAGGCTGGGCCAATTAGAAATAGTGGTAATGCCTCTGTGATAACAGATTGAGGAAGAAGAGGAAAAAAAGTTATTGTGCAGTTGTAATTGCGGCCCGAGAAGAGCAGGGTGAGAACATGTGAGAGGAACAACTCTGCAGACACCAAGGTCAGCGGAGAAGGAGAGGGAGGAGGTGTTCCAGGCATGGGAGCTGAGATTCCCCTGCAGGCCATGGTGAGGCAGCTGTGCCCCTGCAGCCCATGGAGGACCATGGGGACACAGAGATCCGTCTGCAGCCCACGGAGAAGACTCATGGAGCACACTGGAGCATGCAGATGCCTAAGAGGAGGCTATGATCCCATGGAAGGAGGCTGTAACCCCTGTGAAGAGAGAAGCCCATGCTAGAGCAGCCTGTGCTTGAAGGACTGCACCCCATGGAGTAGTGACCCACACTGCAGCAGTTTGCGGAAAGCTGTTGCTCATGAGATGGACTCACACTGGGTAAGTCCATGGAGAACTGCCTCCTGTGGGAAGGACCCCATGGGGGAGCAGGGGACTTGCCTGACTCCTCTCCCTGAGCAGCGGGTGAAACCATGGATGATGAACTGACCATCACCACCATTCCCTGTCACCCTGTCCTGCTGGGGGAAGATGTAGAGCTGGGAAGGAGGGAGAGGAACATGTTTTGAAGGTCTTATTTTACTTCTCATTATCCTGTTCTGATTTTGTTAGCAATAAATTCAATTAATATCTTTAATTCTAGCCTGTTTTGCCCAAGATGGTATTCAGTGAGTGATCTCTCCCGGTCCTTATCTCAACACACGAAGCCCTCGTTATATTTTTCTCTTCCCGGACCAGCTGTGGAGGGGAGTAAGAGAGGCTTCGGTGGGTGCCTTGCCTTCAGCCAGCATCAATCCACTACACAAAGAAATCACTCAAGAATCAAAAATTTGAGCTAACAAGCACGTGTGACTGAGTACACTAACTATTATACAATCTATTATATGCAAGAAGTTACTTATTTCCCATTGATTTGTAAAAGGATCTTTTGATGAGTTTTTGGATTCAACTTGCCAAGTTGTTCATAACCCCTAAAAGTATTTCAAACCAAGATTACAAGCTTGTACAAAGTCAAGCTGGTTAGTAAAAGCCAGAAGTCAAACAAAGGCTTGGAGAATGCCAGGAGGTACTATCAAGCTTCACTCCATTAAATTCATTACATAGTTTTCCATTAAAACAAACAAAACCTTAGAAATAACAATGTAGGCTGAAGGAAGTGAAATAAATCCATCTAACTGGATGTCAATTGGCCAACTGCAAGCACACATGTGCAGAAGTAAATCACTTCTCTCCAGACCACACTGTAACTCAAACCCATCTCTCAGCACTCTCCTGAGCCTCAGCCAAAGCTGAGTACACACAAGGCCCACTTAGCTCACAGAGAGGCTACCTCAGTAGTACAAGAACAACAGCACTGCAAGAGCGCTGGTACATCCTCCGATGTTCCCTGGGCAGGCTCTGAGCAAGCCTTTCTAGGTGAATCTAAGAAGAAAGCTGCAGAGCTTGGGTAGCCCAGTTCAGAATCACGGGAACTTGTGGGTTATTTACAGAGATTTGTGGAACCCTTCTTTATGTGGCAACAAATGTGTAAATATCTTGGCTTGATCACAGGATGATCAGAAATGTAGCCATGAAGTCCAGTTCGTCTAATCCTTCCTAGTGTTTCTCAGTGCAACACCCTTAAAACGGCTCCTCCAGGAGGTCTGGCACATAAAAGAAGTACTTGTGTAAGTATGATGGACTCTTACATGAGTCCTATGACTGCTACGTGCCAACAGTACATGTTCCAAGATTTTAAAGATGTTTCACCAAGTACAAACCAATGCTTATGACTGCACTGCCAATAAGATTTGTCTAGACTTGGTACATAAAAAGCAAGGCAGTTTTTTACAGCACTACTTTTACCTTCTGATTTGAACACTAACAAAATGCACCAAAGAGCAAGTTTGGGGAGAAAGTATCTGCACTAAGTATTTTAAAAATCACATCATTTAAATACTTTTATTCAGAATCATATACACAGAAGCCTTGAAAGAAGTTCACAGTTTGGAAGAGATGTAGATGGCAGTCCTTCTACAGGATGGAAAAATCCCACTCTCATTAGAGTACGTCACTTGTTCATCTATAGTCCTGTTTCAGCTAATGATGGCTGTGTTACTTTTACCTTATGACTCATTTTCAGCATGCTCTGGTTTATCAGCCGTAATTTCAGTTGTCAGTCACTGTGTCAGAACACAGCTCCCCGGGAGCCATTCTGTACTGTCAGCACAAGAAAGCCCACCACTGGAGATCTGCACGCACTCAGCAGCCAGTCACTTTCAGACCTTGAAACACGTCTATCTTTTAAGCCTGAGTTGCCTAAAAGTTCCCCACCCATCCACCCACAGCACCATCTGTACCAAAACGTCAAGAAGAAAGCAGAGAAATTTTACTCTTTAATTGCCAGATTTAAGACTAAGGATGGGTGAAGGCTTGAGAGCTTTTCCAAGGGACTCCCCTCTCATGTCATAAAGATAAAAAGAATAGATCTCCTCAGGTCACATTTTAAACATGCGGTGCAAAAAGCTTAAGAATGCCTGAAGCTTGAGCTAGAAGAGCAGGAATAGAATATGCCATTCCATCCAGCTTAGATGGACATGTCCTGGCAACCTGAAGAACAGTGGCCACATCAGACATGAGAACTGTAGGCTCTGCCTAAAGGATCAGTGTCCTGGTTTCAGCTGGGATACAGTTAATTTTCTTCTCTGTAGCTACAGTGCTGTGGTTTGGATTTAATGTGAGAATAACACCGATAGCACACTGATGGTTTAGGGGTTGCTGAGCAGTGCTTACCCTAAGTCAAGGACTTTTCAGATTCCCATGCTCTGCCAGGGAGCAGGTGCACAAGATGCTGGGAGGGACCACGGCCAGGATAACTGACACGAACTGGCCAAAGGGATATCCCCTACCACAGGACATCATGCTGGGTATATAAACTGGGAGGAGCTGGCTGGAAGCCACCAATCACTGCTTAGGCATAGGCTGGACTTTGGTGAGCAGCTGGTGAGCAAAGGCATTCCGCTTCACTCATTTCTGTTGCATTTTATCCCTCTCCCCTTTTCATAACAATTATAATTATTACTGTTGGTTCCACTATTATTATTTTTTTATTTTACTTAACTTCAATTATTAAAATGTTCTTACGTCAGCCCATGGGTTTTACCTTTTTTTTCTAGTCCCCTCCCTATGCAACTACGGAATCCACTCCTTTTGCAAGACGATGATCTCCATATACAAAAGTCAATCATCATTCTGTATATTTGCCTGCTGAAGTCAATGCAAGTTCCAGACAGCAGTGACCAAGGCGCCAGAGTTAAAAAAAAACCCAACTCACAAAAATGCCTATAACAGAGTATTTCTGCCACTCCGATGAGAGTATCAGAATCTCTTGTGAATAAATCAAATTACATCATTTAACAAATACATTTCATCCAAATTCTAGCCTTCTCACCAGTCCAGCCAGTATAGGCAGAGCAGTCATGTGGATCTGCCGTCTTCAGTCCCTCCTCCATTTGTTGCAGAAGGTCCTTGATTTTTGCCTGGATCCGTTTTGAGAACCGAGCATTGATCTGAAAGCAGGAGACAGGGAATGAGCCAGCAAAGAAAAGAATTCAAGAATGCAAAGTGTCTGCACCACTTTCTTTCTTGCGAAGAAAATGAAACCAAACCAAAATCAATCAAACAAAAAATAACTAGGAAATAAATAATACATACAGCAATCAGCAGCACAAAGGTGGTTCATTTTAAGTGTGTCTCATGTCAATGCATTCTGACTAAATTTTAGAGTAACTTACAAGTATCTATATGAGACAAAAATTACCTGTGGATTCTTTAAAGTCACACAAAGACCAGCTATGGACACTGTGACAGTATGTAATTCTAATCAGGGTCCTGGGTCCAAGACTATGTTATGGACAAGCACAAGCCCCATGTTTTAGGCGCTTGCTTTCATTACTAGGTCCCTGCACATCCTTTGTAGCACTACCGAGCAAGAAATAACCCAAGGAAAAGAAATGTTCATTCACAAGTGTTCTGGTTTTGTCCAAATTTAGAGGGAAATATCCCCTGATAGAAGGCAATTACAGCTGCCCCTCCCCCACCAGGTTCGGGAAAGGAATACTCCGGGAGGAAAGTGAAGGAAAAAAAAAACCTATTTATTTAACAAACACACAGAAAAAAAGTAAGAATAATAATGCCACAGAATAAACTCTCTCGTTATGGAGAGAAGAAAACCTGGAAGATTTTCCTAAAGTCCTTCTGTGGGTGTGGTCCCCCTCCTCCTTGGAGCTGGGTCGGCGTGGGGGCCCCCCTCCACCTCCTGACCGGACGAAGTCCCCGGGTGAGGCTGTGATGTCCCGAACAAGTCCAGAAGAGAAGAAAGAAAGAAACCAAAGTCCCAGGAACAAAAAATTCAACTCTCCGTCTCTCCCTCCGAAGAAAGAAGAAACAAAACTGCGCCGAAAAAAGAAAAAAAAACTCCCAAACCGGGTGCTTCCTCCCTTCGCTCCCTACCGAAGCAACTTAGATAGCAGCGTCCTTGAAGCACAGAACTGCTTTGAAAAAAGTTCATCTGGCTTTTCTCTTGCATCCAGGTTTTTAAAAGTACAGAATTCATATTTGAGCGATATGGGATACAAAATCATAAAGTCACCCCAAGACAACAAGACAATCAAGCCAAAGAGGATGAGTAGAAGTAGCTCAGCAGCTTCAGCTCAGGCATGAAGGCAAAGAAACAAATCTTTGATTTTACACACTCCTTGCTTTTACTTTTGACCAATAAAAGTTAATGTAGATGAAATATATCAAATATATGAAATATAACAGACGATACTTTACTCTTGCCAACACTTCTCTCTAATTACACACACTTTATGGGAAGATAAGTTACTGATTACTCCTTAAAGCCCATGGAACATGGAAATCAGCACGCTAGTAAGGTAAGTTCTTGCTTGACTACAGCACTTCCCAGAAGTGCGGGGTTTGGATAAGTTACAGGTCCTGGACGCCACCATGCAACTGATTACTCAAGATGTACCACATTTTGTACACTTGTTCAGAGTGGAACTTCAAATAAAAACCAGTGATTTCAAACATCCATCCAACTGACTCAGAAATCAGAAAGATTGTACAATTGCACAAGGCTTCTGACACACCAGAAATCTCCAGGGTCAACAGTTCAAATCCATTTAAGGATATCCATGGTAGGACAGGAAGCAAGAAGGAAACTGTGCCATTATATCTCACATTGAACACATATCGTTCTAGAAACAAGCTAGAGACACCTTAATCTTCTCCAGTATCTCTAAAAATAGCAACCAAACCCAGTAGGCATCTGAAGCCTGTTACTCTTCACCCTTAATATGGTGTTAAGCACCTTTCTGTTAGGGAACTGTACTATCCACATCACCACTACCCCACCATCCTCCCATTTTTGTCTAGTTCATTGAAGTCTCAACACAAAGCAAAACCTTCCCCACGAGCAGGGCTTCTCTTCTTCAAAAGATAGCTATGCCAACGCTAAGGCATATGGTGAAACAGCATGAGGATATTCACGCGGATGCATCCAGGCATACAGCTCAGCTTATCTGACAAGAGTGAACTAAGGCTTCAGACTCCCCATTTATTCACCTACAGCACATCACAAGCATGCTGGTTATCTTTTTGTTCTGACAATACACCTGCTGCTACCAAATCAGGATATTTTATGTCAAACACCAGATTAAATTACTTAGCAGTAGGAAGGGAATACTGGGACATCAGGATGCCTGGGTTCTGCATTGAAACATCAGTACCATACAAATAATTTAGCTCAGGTTGGTATAATCCCTGTCTCTAGAACGTGAATTTTAACTTACTTGTCTTGATTCAGTGCTTGGATAAGCACAGATGAAACGATACTTTTATTAATACTTTTATAATTATCTGTAAGCCCAAACAAAGCTACTCCCAAGTTTGTCAGTGTGAATAGGTTATACGCAGCAACAAAGTTTTTCCCAGCTATGTACTCCTCCACCACTGGCTCTCTTTCTTCTGGCTGCTCTCAAGCTTTCACAACTGAGCACTGTCACTGATTATTTTATAAGATTCCCCTATAAGCTTGTAACAGATGCTTACATGCACTAGCATAAATTAATTACATGAAGAAATGAATGTTGAAAGGTGGCTTTAGAAGATTTAAAAACTTCCTTCAAGGAATCTTAGGGCAGCATTACAACTGAGCATAACATGCTCACTTGTGTGGAGCGCAGATTGATTTTCATCAGAAGCACATTCATTTCACAAAGATGTTTCCAGCTGGCATTCAGCCTTTTCTGTGGGTGACTTGTTATTCCTGTAGGGACAAACAAAAACCAGGAAGCCTGATCTCTGATAACCAGTGGCACATTTACTTCTGGTTCACAACAGACTGGGTGATAGCAGAAGCTGAAGAGCATCTTTAATTAGAAAAGGCTCTCTCCAGGAATTCAACTGCTGCATTACTCCTCTGCTGCTGCAGAAAGAACCACTATCATCCCAAACACTGCTCAAGTTTTATATCGTCAAAACACACAAAAAGAGAGCTCATTCCTCATTATACCAAATAGAGCCTCATGCCATACTGGTTATGGTAACTAAAAAGGCTCATTATCAGCACAAAACAAGAGTACTGCAGAAAAAATGAAATATGTTGGTTTGGAAATGAATAGTTTTGTTATTTATTTGAACCATATCACTTTCTCCACTGCAGTGAGACAGTAAGCAAAGATGCATCCCAATACAAAGTCTTCCAAAGCCAACAAAAATGTGAAGAACGTACTTATGTAACATCACTCACCTTTGGCACTAATGACAAAGTGTCTAAATTATGCTGTCCTTGTTAGCAATACATGTTTCCCCTATTTCCTTTCTTTCATTTGTAGGGTTTCTAAAGGGAATTTAACTCATCTTCTTTTGTAAATTCAGCACTAGAGCTACAAACCTACATTACAGCACGGTGCTAGTAACACCAAGGTCATGGGTTTTATCCCCATACGGGCCACTCACTTAAGAGTCGGACTCAACGGTTATAGGTCCACTCCAACACAGAATACTCTCTGATACTGTAATTACAAAAAATACATCATGATGCAAATAAAAATCTCCTAAAACCCCCAAACATTTCACTTGCAGTCAACATTACAATAACATACCAGTTCTTACTGACCTACTTCTCATTGCAGCCATATCCAGCTTTACAGCCATGGCTTTAAAACAAACCAGAACCAAGAGCAGATGAGGCAGTAAGAAGCTGCTATGTATGTATTTTACAACATGATTTCTGGCAGGTAAGAGAAGTCTGTAACTATAAAGTCTTGCATGCGCATTTGGACCAAATATCACAGTGCTGATATAAGTCTGACAACGCAACCCCTGAGGCCTCATGGCACTGCTTTTGTCATGAAAAGTAACACTCAGGTTTGACAGACACGGGATGAGTAATCTCATTTGCATTTGTCAAAGACATTTAGATACCCATGCGTTGTTGAAAAACACCTCTTGGCATTTACTTGCTCATGACATCTATGCAAAGGAACTTGTGCAGAGTCACAGCAGGGCAATGGAGACCTGAGCTCACTGCTTCCTCACAAGCTGCCAACGTACCGATCCTTCTTGCCACCACCAGCTCCCAAAAAAACCATCTTGCTCTTAACCCTATTTTAATTCATCAGGTTTTGGAGGACTGATGCTGTGTGCAAAATCAGACTGCAGAAGTAAGCAACTGATTCTGCAGAAGTAGAAAGGAGATGACCTGTACACACTGTGCTACCTACCAAACAAGCAAAATACACTTCTATTTCATCTCACTTTGTTGCTGGTGATGTGTAGAACAGGACACATAACATGGTGCTGTGTTGTCTTTCAGCCAAAATGCATTTCAAAGGGAAGAAAATACAGCTCAAGTTGGTACTGCAGCAAGAACTCATTCAAAAACGAAACTTTCATAGAAGATTGCGGAAAAGACACTGGTGAGGAAGAATGGAGTAGGGGAAAACTTGCAGTTCTACTGAAATGAGGAATCCTGGCTGTACTGAAGTCATTGGGAACTTTGCCACTGACTGTAGGAGAGCCAGATTTCACACCCATGCATTGGAGCATGGATTTATTGAAGCAGGATGAGGTCTAATGCTCACCTCCTCAAGTTCTTGCAAAAGCAGACCAGAAGGGATGGCAGTAGGATCCCATATGCAGAATCTAGCAAGGTCTGCTAGGAGGTGACCAGCCTTTTTGTCCAGAAGAACAAGTTCTACTTTATTTTTACCTAAGTCAAAAGACTCTTACAGCTCCAAGAGCAGCGCTTTCTTCTCTGAAAATACCAGATACTGTGGAAACTCACCAACCAGCCTCTGAAACACTCAAACACAGTTCTCTGATACTTTTCAGACAAGTCCTCCAGAAACAAATGCCAGTTCTCCAAAACCACATGCTTAATCAATGCTTTGAAACACTGCTGTCTGTAGAACATATTGCATTGTTTTTCAATGATCTGTCACTTAGTGCCATACATGCGATAATGGGTAAAAAAAGTAAAAAAAAGATAAAGAAAAAAGAAGGGGGAAGGGAGGAAGAGAGAGAGAAGTCAATAGCTGTAGACAAACTCCTACACTGCTACAAATGCCAGCTTAGGAATAGGCTTTAAACACAGTCATCACCCTGTCTCAGAGGATATAAGGGCATGAAAAACATCATTAAAAGGCAAACATTCAAGTTATAGAAGTAATTATTTAAAGCACATAAGAAATAAGAAGACTGTGTCTCTAATGCATTTGTGTGTCAAAGCAGCTCTATGTCTCATTGGTTATAAGATGGCAAAAACCCACAGCTTAAAGATTTAGATCATCACAAAGAATCACCAAAAAGCTCCAGATTACTGGTAATAGAAATAAACATGATTAACAGATATCCTGTGTTCTGGGAAAAGCAAAAGAGCAATACTGAAAATCGCTGGTCCCCCAGGTAGCCTGACACCAGCGTACTACTTCTTGAAAGCTGAGAAAATAAAAGTCTGTTGTTAGTATGATTTAAAGTCACTCACTACACTGAAGTCTCTGGCCCAGCTGTGACATTTTTATGTGGTCTTCAAGTTGCAAAAAAATGCTAAAACCTCTACCAATTCTGTCTAAATTACCTCAATGCACAGAGAGCAGATACATTTCACATATTGAGCTTGACGGCAGATCAGTGCAGTTAGACTCAAGCAAAATTTATTTTCACCAAGAAGCAAGTACCTGTTATTGCACTTGCCCACACAACTAGCTGGAGTAACAACTCATTAACATGCAGGTCTGCAAGGTAAAACTAGAAACTGCCGAAGAGTGGATGGATGTGAGACAATTTAATCAGAACTTGGGGTTTGATTTTACAAAGTATTTTCATTCAGAACTGGTTGACTAAAACCACACAGGCTTAACTCTGTGGTTAAAGTGTTGTCCTGCATAGCAGGAGAGGCTTTCACTACAAAAGCATCAGAAAAGCCGTAAGCAGCGTTCAGTGCTGATCCAGGCTGCAGGAAAGAAGCAGCAGGTCTTCCTCTTGGGCTGTGTCCAACTGCCAGGAGTTAGTGAGGGACAGTGAAGTACAACAAACTGATTTGCAGGCTCAATTTAAACCAAGACTCTCAAAAAGCAAAACAAACTTTACTTCTGAAGACCTACAGAGAATACTGCAAGTCTTGTTTGTTTCAGAGTCCCCTATCAAAATAGCATATGCCTGAGATGGGGACCCAGGAAATGGCCAAAAAAGTAACAAGCTCAAGAAATGCTGCTACCTCATCCCACAAATCTGGGAAAAAATGGGATGAATTGTTTACTGGCTCTGGAGGTTGGATTTTGCCTCCAGTGCAATAAACTGTATAATTCCCACTAGTATAAGTTGTTGCTGAGTCAGTCCCAGAACAGATAGAACTTGCTGCTCCCAGTGAGATAACAAAAATGCCCAGTGAGACAACCCAAAATTTTTAAAAAAACCCAAAAAAAAAAAAGAGAGAAGAGTAAGGCTATGACAAAAAACCCTATATATTTTTTTTAAAAAATATATTTTACAGAAGGAAGACTGAAAGCCACCTAAAGGAATGATCAGAAGTAACAGGAAACTGAGAAAGCATTAGGAAACTAAACACTACTCAATCACCCAAATGATAAATCTAAGTAAATATTCTATATCACCATTAATACATATTTGCCAATGAGCACCATTTTTTTTAAAATGGGCTCCCTGTAAGGAGCCCCCTGCAAAGCCTTATTAAGTACATTGTACACATTTCTCAGAACACATCAGTTTTTTCTAATACTATTAAAATACCATGGCAAGTCAGGAAAAAACTTAAAAGGAATTTGCCTAAAAAAGAATTTAAAGTTTGGGCATTCTATTGACCAGTCCATAACGTTTGAATCTAGTTTTGCTGCTGTCTTGTGATTCCACAACAAATTTAGACAATCTTAAAGTGAGGGCTGCGATTGTGTTAATTACTTGATGACAAGGATGCTTTTTTTTTGTGCACAAACACAAAATTCGCATCATTGTCTAGGCTTCCACCTTCCCCTGGCTGAGCAGACAACGTCGGGGTGCCTTTTCTTCCCAAGTCTCTGGCCCATAGTCAGTGTGAAGGAGGATCCCAAATCACACCCGACTATACTGTAAATGCAGCCACAGGGCTGTGGTGGCTCTGAGGACAGAGGGCAATCTGAGGTTGACACTGGTGGGTCACCCATGGAGGTAAGTCCTCAACAAACCATCACCACCCCTCAGCAGCAAGATCTCCTCACCCTTTTCCCTCCCAGAAAATCCATTAGAGCTTTGTAACTCTTTATCCCACTAGGGAACTAAGAACTAGGGAGTGTTCTTTGTTATGAGTCTATTCATTTCTCTGCCTCCCCTGACCACCTACATTTCCACTTTGAAAACTTTTGGGCCACTCTGAGGTAATATCTATAGGTACCTTTTTAGGCTAAGGTATCACTATGGGGTCCACGTGAAAAGAAAAACAGCTACAGGATATATATTTAATTGAAAGATTCATCACTTATGAAATAAAGATTTACATTTAAAATTATGTTTCTTATTAATCTAGAATTAATGCTGTCTGATGAATTATTACCTTGGCTTTCTCAGACAAGCTACAGAAGCAATTTAAGTTCATGATACTTTAATGGTGAAGAAATCTAGTTATGAAAACAGTGAATTTCAACTACATGAGCAGAGCCCACACAGATAGCTGCAGTGTTTACTGCGACTATTTATAAGAAAGCAAATCAGCAACCTCAAATTCTGCTTCTCCTACTCCCATACCTTTAAGCTTTCTGAACTGTATTTTTCCCACACACACTTCCATATGCAGCACTTTGTCCCGACTGTCTCACATTTCAGACAATGCCTTGCAGAGCTTCTTGTCCTTTCATCAACCAGGTGAATTTTAGATGGCAATCACGACAGACTAAGAAATCAAATGGAGGGATTAATAATGCATTGCCTTCCATGACAACAGCAGAGCCCCGCGCACCTCAGGCTGTCATTACGTGAGTCACTCAGCGCTCCTCGCTCCACTCAGCAGCAGATGGGAGGAAGGAATTATGCAGTGCACTGAGGCCTTCTGAAAGATGCTCTCATTTTTAGGAAACCTGTGTGCTTGTGTACGGAAGTTTACAGAACAGACTTCCCACCCTGTGCAAAGTCTTTTTGTCTTCACTGGGGCTTTAGGCAAAGCAAAGACATTTCTCTGATGGAATGGGAGCCCATTAAATGCAAAAATAAAACACTAAAACATAAACTGAAAAATCACAAACAACAACAACAAAAGCACCCCAAAAGTACCCATCACAAAGTCTCATAAAAGCATAGCACTAGGAGTGATAGCATGCAAATACTTTAAAGAATACAAATACACATAAATATACTCACAGCTATATTCTAGCTCAGATATATGTAAGATGACTCCTCAGATTTTGCAGATGCAAAACCAAAAGAAAATACACTTGCTTCTTCCTTCTCCTATGAAATGCACAGAATTGCTGAACTTACATGGTTTTAAGACAGATTTTTTTTTCCAGAGGCACTTCATCCTTCTCAATGTAACAAAGCCCAGACACCACTTTTTATCAAACACATGGCAACTCAGGTGCTCTAACATATTTTCTGAACACACCTGCACAAAGAGCTGCTGACTGCCCCTCTGTATCAAGGAATGTCATCCACCACTGATGCCGGGAAAAAACATTTGCACCCACTGTAAAACAGCCGACTCATCCACAGGAGAGCATAACAGGCATTCCTAATGTGGACACAGGGCTAGAAATTCTTGACTAACTCATTTCAGCTCTGCCACAGAACAATGCCTCTGTATTTAGATTCATTCAAGAATCAAACCTGAAGTACATCAGAGTTGAACTATTCTGCAATACAGTTAGCATACTCTAAAATGTAATTTTTAAGGATGCTCACCTTCTCTTGATATCTCACTATTTTTCTGGTTATCTCACTTGAGAAAACTCTAGTCCACCTAGATCAGCAGTAAATGAAGGAGTATTTTCTCTTTTAAAAAATGGACATGAAGTGTGGGATCTAAAGCAGGTACACAAGAAAGATGACTGGCCTACAAAGGCCTTAGAAGGAAGCTCTTGGTATGTTTTTTACCAATTTACCAAGAATACATAGCTATAGCTGTTATGCCATCTCCTCTCTGCCTTTATACCTGAACTCATCATACTTGGATGATTTTTATATACTAAGCCAGGTACAAAAGAACAAAGAAATAACAGTTCTCTTCCACAAGGGAAAAAGAATAGTTTTACCAACACTGAGCATACTACCAGGGACTAAAAAAAACAAAGCATATTTCACTTTCAAACCTACTCTTGCTTTTTAAACCTTCTCAAATGCTCTGCTTTTGACAGCTGCAATTAACTGCAGCACTAAGACACTGAACTCCCAAAGCATTCTCTTCTGTGCATGCTGCTTAGCCACCTATAACTTCATAAACCTCAGTCAGAACACCTTAGTGAAACCCTTTATTGCCTTGGACTGATAGTGAGCTGTTGGTGTCCTGCTGGTACTTACGATGGTCAGAGAAAATCTCTCTCACTGTTCAGCATCACCATCCTTGTCTCACTCTATCAGTAAGTCAAGGTAATTCCATATTGCCACAAGCAGAAAAATACAGAGCTGATATGGACAGCTTTCCTTTATTCACCCCAGCACACAATCAAGAGAGTTAGGAAGCTAACTTCCCACCCACAACGCATTTGTGCTTGTAGCAGTGTCACCACGCAGTGTTTTCCATGCAAAAGATGACAAAGCTGCACAGTATTGAAGGATGAGGCTGCACAGGGGCTAAATGCCTGGCATTCCTTCTGCAGCTTAATCCAGCCTGCACGGTAACACACCAGGCCAGAGCAGCCTCTGTACTTAAAACCTAAGACACTCATAGCACCCCAAACAGCAGCGTGTGGCGTCAAGGAGATAAGCAGAGCAGGAAGACTGCAAACCTTGTGTGACCAGTCCCACCAGGCAGATCTTCTGCGGGCATGAACCGACTGCCAGGTACCTGAACCTATAAACGTGTGTATGTCAGTAATTAAACACGTGAGAACAGTCTAGCTTCACCTAATGACTAACTGTTACCTGAGAATAAACTCTCCTTTTCTAGATGGGCGCTCATCTTTTTCCTTCCCTTATGCACTTTCTGTGGTGAAACTCGGGCAACTTGTGCTAACAACTTCTGAGACACAGAACCACCGTGGTAAGAGCAGCTGTAGCTGTTCTGCCGTACAGCGCTCTGTCAGCCCCACCTGAGGCACCGCGTGCACTCCCCGTGCCGGAGTAAAACAAACAGCTCGAATTAACAGCTGCTCCTGCCGCCTCCGAGCCGTGCGGCCGGCCTAACCTCCCGCTCCTCCCCTCAGTTCACCCCGCCGCTC
>VXBT01002389.1:192525-327595 GCA_013400235.1 Oriolus oriolus | reverse complement strand
CATCAGAAAACCTGACAGCCCTGGAGGGGGCTGGCGGCGGTGGGTGGGGAAGGCCCTCAGCGATCGGCGGTGGCGGCTGAACGTGAGGGTGGGATCGCATCCCACCTGGGGAGGAGCAGCTTTGGGATCTCGTGTGGATCGCGCGTTTGTGTCTCGGATCCAGTCCTGGGAGCGGGGGCTGAATATCAGGGCACTGTGTCAACATAAGTTTAGTCCGTCGTTTTATGACACCTCCACTTTAAGCTAGGAGAAGAGGTCCAGATGAGAGGGCACCGTACAATCATCGAGGAAAAATGTTTTCTATTCACAAATAAATGGTAGATGTCGTTGATATAGTCATAGCCTTCAGGAATTGATACTGCGTACTGAAATACCGTTGTGTAGAAAGAGCCAGCAGAAAGCCTGCAGTCCAGCCAAACACTGCACACAGTATTGTGTAAAAACACGGGCACGGGAGACCTCATTATCCCGTGAAATATTTACTCTCAGCTATGCCATTCCTTTTTGCCAGTAATTGTAACTCAGACAGACCATAAAGCATTAGTTCAATAACTAGGCACTGTGCAGACTTATTGATCTTTAGTTTTATGCATTGGGTAATTTTATTGCTATCAAAATACATATTCAGTGTGTAAGATTAAATATAGGTGACATCTGTCCTGGCATTGGCTTCAGTTTACAGTTGTTCGTAGCAATACACATGTCAATAAATGGCACATGTCCATCACCTTGTCACAGGATATGAATTTGAATTAGTAATTTCTTCATTTTATTTATTTTTATAAATTGAGCTGATGACAAAGCAGAAATTCCAAACAACATGTCTGACAAGAAGTACCTTGTATTTGCTCTGGAAGTGAATATAACCAGTCACTTAAAAATCAGCGTCATCTATAAAATATCCTCTTCTGTGATGATTAAAAAATCATTTTATGCATCCTATGTTCTTTAATGGGTAAGTCTTTTGTGCTGTATTGCAATGCCTGCAAAGGTAAATGCAGAACCTTTTTAAAACATCTCTTGTCTCTGTGTAAGTGTTTCAAAGAACATGTTTTCATCTAGAATGGTTTCCTACCCTTAGTGGAGACCAGCTGCATCAGTGCAAGGAACTGCATCCCCACAACAAAGAACAGAGTTAAGCCTTTAATATGAGTGTGTGTAGTTTCTGTTTTCTTACACCTTTTACTCTCCTTGAATCAAAATGATGGGAATATAAAAGCAGGATCATACCAACTGGTACCTGCTCAAGGCCTACAGATAAGGAGAGAAGGTGCTCCCTGGCACCCTGCAAGAGCAGGTTCTTCCCTTCTTCTGGAGTTGTGGGTTTGTGGGTTGCTGGGTTGGCATCTCTTCCCTTTTGCATCGTTGCACTGTTTGTTTATCTGCACGCTGCTGCATTTAACACCCTCCTTTCAGGAGCACACCTTTTCATGTTCACTGTTCTTCACATTTGTTGCAATGTGGTATGTTTAGTTCCAAGCATACAAGGCCTTCTTTTGTTCTTAGCAGGTGGGACAGAGTTCAAAAGACTTTCAGGCTTTTTTTCAGGGAGAGTTTTTACTTTTGCTCTTCTACCCTTGATGCATACAGAGCTCCCACAGATGGAATGGGAATCATGGATGAAGGAGGAGGAAGAGGCTGAGTGAGGTGTCAACCTGTAACATAAGTTTTAAGCAATAATAAATTCACATCTCTCATTGCCAGCAGTATGAAGCAGGAGGCTTCGCCTACTGAAATCATGATTTCATTTGTGTTTTCATCCAGAAAATGTCTAAATGCTACTGAAAGCACTGAGCCCGCACCCTTACTTCCCACTCCAGCTAAGCACTCCTGTAACCTGCCTTCTGCAGCACTGGCAAATGTGCAGCCCTGCAGCAAGGTGATCTAGCTGAAAGCTGTCCTTTTCCTTTCTGTGATGTAGGTAAAATCCAACTAATGTCTAAACAAAGCCTGATTCTTACTTAGAAATCAGTTTCTTCATGTAAATCATGATTTTGCGTATCAGATCAGTGGGCTATTTATTCTTTACACAAGAGGAAATCATAAACTCTTCTCTTCTGGCCTTTCCTTCTCTCCAATCCTCTTCACATCCTACAGTGTCTGATACTCTGCTCATGGCGAGACTAGTGCCAATCTTTTTAATAGTAAAATAAAATGTCTGTTACATTTTCAGTCAGGACTAAATAATCAGAACCCATACATAAACCATTAATGATGCTGTGCTTTCCTATGTATTTTGCTGCTTGATTTCCAGCATGCATTGTAAATTAACCTAACTGAGGTGGGAAAGAGCATTGTATATCACAGAGTCAACCCTCCGAGGACTAGCACACGGCTGCCCTTCCCACTGCACTCTGTGGGAGCTACACCATGATGCAGTGTTATATGCCTTGTGGAATGAGTGTGAGCATCACATCAGGAATCTTCATAGCTCTAGCTGTGACATGTTCAATGGTTCTTTCAGCCTCTATGATCATTCTTATTACAGTATAATAGTGCTCATTTATTTTCATGCACAATGGCTCCACATATGTGCAAGCACCAGCCGTGTCCATGCTTTGCTCTGTGGAGCCAGGATGATGAGTATATGACTTCAGCACCCATGCTAAAGTGCTTTTTAAATTCTGGGAAAACAGTGCAGCAGCTGGCATTAATCTCATTTTATTCTTGAACATAGAGATCCAGCTGAAATTAATTGAGAGAAGCAAGAGCTTCAGGAATGGACCCTGCTAATGTGATACATAATGGAGAACAAGGCTGTGCACTGCTTTATTTAGTGTGGAAAAACAAGGTGTGGCAATTTCTCAGCTAGTGTCAAGTAGGATATCAGTGGAAATAGGGTAGTTTATACCTGCTGCAAATCAGGGGTCATACTTTTATCGAACATAAATATAGTCTTTCATACTTTCATACAAAGCTTTTGCTTTTTCTCTGGTCTTCTCTTCAGGCTGTGTTCTGTATGTGCTGCATCCTGTGTGCTCTGCAGCAAACCTTTTACGCCTTGATCACTACCATAGGCCTATAATAGCCTATAAGAAAGGACTTCCTAATTCCCACTCCACCTCCCTTTAGCTGCACTTCCTAGTTTCTTTTTTACCTCCACCATTGTATAATAATACATTCTGCAACTAAATTATTTAAATCTGTTTAGGTCTAATGAATTATGGGGTGCTGCTGCTTATAGTAAACATGATATTATAAAATAAAATCTGCAGGATCAGGTTTTGCATTTTAATTGCAAAGGACTTGCAGGCTTTGGATGAAATTCAGTCCCATGTTCAGTAATGCGACATAAGAACTAACTGGTCTGTGTGAGATGTTATTATCATATTGTTATCAGTAGCAACAAATTTCTCTGGCTGCTGTAAATAACTGATCTCTAGTATTGTATAGTGTTGCTATTTAAGATCTCAGAGATTCCTGTGAATCTGAGAAGACACTTTGCTACTTAACCACAAAATAAATGTTTGTCTATTATAGTTGTCTTATTATTTTTCTGTTCTTGTCTTTGGTCTCATAGCAGCAAAAGCAGTGTCATGAAGTCTGTTGCATTTCTGTTCTGATGACTGTCTGCTAAAAAATTATAAGCCTGAACAACAGTTCTTTCACTTCAGCTTGTTTTTAAAGAATGGATTTTGTTATAATCAAGCATTTATGTTCCTTATCCCCTTATTGGTTTTTGATTTGCACATCCTGAGCAATACAACTAATACTGAAATCTTGCAAAGATGCCTGTAATGTTCTCAGAGGTCTTTGCCATCTATGATGAAAATGGAGACAGCTCACTGCTATTAAACTGTGCCCTTTATAATCATTTGCTTAACATTGAATTCTAAAAGGAGTTATTTCTAACCCTGACAAGGTTTGTAAGTCTGGGAAAAGAAAAGTTCAGTTAGTAGAAAACAAATGTAATCCTCCTGAAGCATGAGGGAAAGAGGTGAAAGATGGATGCTGTTACAATAGCTGTGTCTGACCAGTACCAATAAAAAGGAGCAACAAAACAAGTGTTGGACAAGAGGATTCCTTTTGCCTAAGGAAGCTGTTGCAAGCTGGGCACCTTCTTATTTCTTCTGATATTCTTTGAATGACTCAGTGTCAGGGGCTTAAAAAGCAGCCCTAGTCACTACCTTGAGGTCAGGACAGATGAAAGACTCAGGCCTAGGATTCACCAGAAATCATGGGCATGTTGCTGTGATGCACTGAGTGATCTCAGTCCTGTTTCTTCAGGGTTTGATTATGGAGGCTTGCGGTCTTCAGAGTGTACTGACAAGTCCACAGGTTTGGGTTCTGTCTTCAGTGGCTTTTTCTGAATCAGGACAGAGTGGGGAACAAGCACCTTCAAGCAAAGTAGCTTTATAACTTTTGCAAGATAAGAACAAACTACAGCAGTACAAGAAGGGAGAAGAAGAAAAACAAGGCAAAACAAGGGATTGCAAGGAAAACTAGACAAAGAACTGTCAAGGACTGTACTGCTCCTACCTAGTGAAAGATCTCACTGACTTTAAATGAAGCACATAGCTTATCTCTGCCCTGACACTGAAAGTGCAAATACAGAGAGTAGTGCTCAAGATAGTACAACCTTGATAAGGACAGTAGTGAAACAGCAAGAGAGTCTCTAACACAGGATGTACCATCCACTGCCTGTCACTGTGAGTAGTCACCAGCCTTTAGAATCAGCAATACAGCACCAGGACGGAGGACAAACAAATTTCTCATCCATCTTCCAGCTGCAAGAGGTCAGGGCTTTTCCTGACATGTTTGCGTGACGAGGTTTTAAAAACCACCACCAAGGAGGGTTTCCTCCACAGGCAGCCATTTCTGCTGTTGTTCCCTTGATCAAGTTATTTCCTGTGTCAAACTTGAAAATCCTCTGCTGGAGTGTCAGACCATGTAGAGAAGTGTTTACACTGTTATTCATGCCTCTGTAGCCTTGCTAAGAAACCAAAACTAGCACAGGTGTGCCTGCCCTCAGCACAGTGTTGGTGTGTGGATCATGGTGCAAGGTGGGAAATGGGCTCCATGTCTGAGCAACACTCCTCTCTTTCAGCCTGCTTCCTGCTCTCCCCACCTGCTTCCTGCTCTCCCCTTCTCCCCCCCCCGTCTATTGTACTTTGATACATACATTGATATGTGTTGAATATTGATATTTTGGATCCCTTGGCTGCCATGCATTTGATAGCTATTGTCTTGTTCAGATAACCATGCTGCAACTCCCCTTGTTAAGTTCCTCTCTATCCCAAAAGGGCCCTGAGGATACCTAGATTGCTGCCAGCAGTGAAAAGCCTGACAGGTCATGCATTTAACTGGAAACCTGTATCAGAAAAGCATCTAAGGTGAAAGAAGAGCCAAATCTACGTGTGTATCTCTGTTGATTACCACTAATTGCTCTGAGAGCACTTGGGATTGCAGCATTTGTAGAAGCATAGAAAGTCATTTTCTGCTGTATGTTATGCATGTGTTCCTGCAAGCTTTTCTGATGACCATATGATGATTTTCAGAAGCCTCGATCTGAAACCGATTTACTAAGATGTTATTGGGGCATGCAGTACTCAGCAGAATTTTCTTTCTCGTGTATACTGCTCACGTATTTTACTAGAAATATAAAATTTCTACGTGGACTTCTGCTGGTGGAAACTTTCTGCATGTTACCTGTGGAGAGCACCAGGCAGTGGCCTTTTCATCCTTCTTGATGGGATCCGTGCCCCAGCCTTAGTCATGGAAGCAGAGACTGTATCATCTTGTGCTTTAGCTACAAGCCTGAACTGAAATGCAGCCTAAGGAGATGTGTATGAGTCTACAAAACAATAAACCTTTTTCTCCACTTACCTGAAAGGCCAAAGGAGAACCACATTCATGTGGAAAGGTTCCTAACACAGTCCTCCTACAGGAAGAACATCCATGTGGATGCCAGTCTCTTGATGTAGGTATAAGATATCCCTTTTTTATCCTCGTGGAAACAGCGTGGGGAGCTGGTGTGTCTTTACAGAAGAGCAGTGGTGACCAAGGGAGTCACAGCCCCCTTATTACCATTGCCTAATGCAATCTTGCTCACACGTTATAAGATGGGGTCACAGGTACAAGGTGGGGCAGCATATCCCTCCCAGCTCCTCCCAGTCAGTGCGGGGTTTCATCTGTCTCTGCGAGGTGTACATTAGCACAATTAGCATTTCTCTTCCCATGATTTCTACATTTTGAGGCTAGGAGGAAGGAGAGACAGAAAAAGGAACAGATCCACTTTTTCCATTGGTCACTGAAATGGTCTGTGTTAGCCAAAAACCTGTGCCTGGATGCTTTTATCTTTTGAACTCTTCTTGGTATTCAAGTTCTGATTTGCATCTTTAAAAAAACCCGTGGTTTTTTTCAGAAAGGATGAGGAAAAAGGTCAGATTTCCAAAAATGAAGGTGACTGGGATCTTACAAAAGAAACCAACTACTGCTGTAAGAGTGGTAAAACCCCTTTACCTATGTAAGTAGCAAAGAGCACAGAAAAAGGTGTGAGGTTTTGTTTTATTTAAGGGAAGGATTAGGTTAAAAAACATCAAGGGTACTAAAGGTAATCTAAGTCTAGTGAAAAACAAAATTAGTATTTTGGCTCAGTATTTAGTAGCAGAGAGATTACAGAAAGTAGCTGTGAAACAGGGTGATGGGAATAAGTGAAGGAGAACAAATCACATTCTGGGTTTGGGTGAAAACTAAACTTAGATTATTTATTACTCAGTTTAACTGCAATTATAAAAATTGGCAAATGAAACTGCAATTCCCTAGTGATGTTTATCTGTGCAGTGAGCAAATTAGCCAGTGCTGTGTGGTTGTAGAACAGCTCATATAGGTCCTGTTTAACCAACAGAGGAATCATGAAGCCGTCCATTGCCAACCATTAGCTGACCTTGGCAGGATGCAAAGATTTAGTACAGATGTTGAAGAAAAGATTGATAGGGAAGATGGAGATAAATGGAAAAAAAGTTATGTGGGTTTGTAATATATCATTCACAGTGGAGAAACTCACTACTGTTCTTTGGCAAGAAAAGAAATTCTTGTAGCTGTCACTCTTTGTACAGTTGCAATAACATAACTGGTAATTTCCCATGTAGCCCAGTGGCAGGTTAATACAATTATTTTACAGTAAGTGAGGATCTAGAAGAAAGGGAGGCAACAATGTGCTATTGTCAAAGGGCATGCATGGGACTAGAGGAAAGGTAATAAGGCTGATGGTAAGGTAATAAAGGAGTGGATTTGGGAGTATATTTAACAGACATTTGTATTAACAATATTTGTAACAGAAAATAAGGAAAAAACCCAGTTAATTTTGCAGAGGATGATCAGAATGCTGTAGTGTAACGTTTCAGTGATAGAAATGGGCAGTTGTGAATGTAGGGTTGGTAGTTTTAACAGGGGTAAGGGTGTATTGACCACAGTCCAAGGTCATAGCAATCTGCCTGCAGGAGAGCTGGTCAGTTGTACTCAAAAAAAAATCCATTAAAATTGGAGCAGATGCTGAAAATGGGAATGGAGAGTCTGTTTAATGAGGAAAGCTGAGAGCATTCTGGCTTGTTTAGCAGAATGAAGGCTGGAGTGGTGTATAGTTGCTGTTCATAAATAAGAGAAAGATATAAATATACAGCTGTATCTACACTAGGGAGGTGAAAAATGATTAAGGACCATACTTGCGACAGAAAAAAATTATTATATGTTGCCCATGATGAAATTCAAGCTACAAACCAAAAAAAAGCAGTGGTTAACTACCAGAAGAGGAGGATTTTGGAGCAACCTATCAGTGAGGCATTTTGGAAATACTTCAATAAACTTCTTGGGGGAAAAGTGCTATAATGTGGTTGTTGTGAGCCAGTAAACCAAGATTCTCATATTTCTATGACTTGGAGAAGTACAGTGGTCTCAGGGGACACAAAAGAACTTCTCCTTATTTGTCCACAGTGACAGCTTCTAGGAGCCAGTGAATATGTGAACAAAGTTGTTTTTTTCTTCATAAATTCCTGCTGAGGGAGGTATATTGGCAAGTGAGATGGTTGTAACATTCACTAAGCTTCCGTGTGAGATTTCCCACAGCAGGCTTTTAAAGACTAATTGTCATTAACAGTTCTGCACATGTTGTGTTTATGTGAGGATGGAAGGCAGGCATCTAAACCTGCTTCAAATCCTGCCAAGGGAATGACAAGCCAAATTACTGGCCTGACAGATAAGAGAAAGTTAGAAAAGGATGGATCTAGACAGTCTTCCATTTTATGGCTTGAAGGGAGATTTCTGTCTGAAGTGAACTCCCCATTCAGACAGTTTCCTGACATGTGTGTTTATTTCCTCAGCTCTCTCCTGGTGTTTAACTGTACAAATACTTCTGTCATCTAGTGCTGAGCTTCCAGGTCTAACATAATGAGAAGACAGCTGAAATATGAAAGTGGGGCCCTCCTGGAAGCCATTTAAAATCTATCAGTCTGACATAGAAGAGGCTGTATATAAAATAATGCTGTATTTAGATTTTTCCTGACCTGAACAGGCAAGAAACTTATGTGGGATGTTCTCCCCCTTTTTCCTCCAATATTCTAGCTTTGAAGAGCATTTTAGGTCACAGAATGGAGGAATGACTTGGTTGTTGTTTAGTCCCTCCATCACTGTTGTACTGGATGCAGTTCACCATAGAGCTGATTATCCCTCTGCAGTTATGAAGATAATAATAAGTTGCAGAATACAGAAGTTTGTGTGCTTGAACAATGAGAGAGGTGACTGCTAACACCATAGAAAATCTAAATTCTGCTGCTGTAACTGCACTGACTGGTTTAGACTTCCTTAAGTAGTTAAATAAATTAGCATTATTTCTCCATGTGTGTGTTGCAACTCAGCTGTCATATCACATCAGAATTAAACAGATAACCTTTGTGCATTTCTGGAGTAATGTTTGCCCTTATCAAGTAGTACAAATATTGTTGCATCCAGGCTCAAGCAGGTCATGATTTATTATTTCATATCTATTTTTTGGACCATAAACTACAGCATCTTTCTGGCCCAGGGGCTCCTTAACACACCAAGCCAATTTCTGTAATAATTACACATTCTAGGGACTAAGGGGGAGGAAATGATTACAAAACTATTGATCACAGTTGACTATTTTGTGGAAAGGACAGCGTGAGAGAAGCAAAATAGAGATAATGGGCTTCAGTAAAGCCGATGTTGATAAAATTTTTGAGAGGATTCTTTTGGAGGGATAATTTAAGGATAAAGAAGTGCAGGAGAAATAGCAATTATGGAAAGAAGCCGTATTTAAGACACAACAGCAAATTATTGTGCTGCGAAGGAGAAAGGAATCAGCATAAAAAGGAATATCTTCAGCAGAAGCTCTTTAAAGTCTTGAATGTTAAAAAAGGATTTATTTACAAATTAGGAACAAGGACATCTGGCTAAAGCTGAGTAGAAAAAACAGACCAAAAGTGTATGGTTGAGCCCGGACAGATAAACTACTCGATGACTTACTACTATTGAGGGTGATAAAAATTAATGTGAAAAGATTGTATGAACACTAAAAAGGCAAAGTAAAAGTCTGGCTCATTCCTTAATAGGCAAGGATTACAGATAATAGGCCATGATGAGAAAGCCAAGATATTTAATGACATCTTTGCTTCAGGCATGACATAAATTGTTGTCAAATGCCTAAAGCATTTAGGTTGTTTACAAGAGCACGGAGTAGGGAAAGTAGGGAAAGGAGGTTAGAAGATATTTAATGTGTTACATATATTGAAGTTAGAGGGGCCTGACAAAACTGACCCTGGAACATCTAAGAAACTGAAGCAATATCTGAACCAGTAACACCCACTGGTAACGAAAGAAAAGAAGGTTCTCTTGGAACTAGAAGAAAGCCCACAGAACCCATTCTTCAAAGACAAAAAGCAAGATTCAGGGAGAGAACAAGTCTATATGTGTTATCCTGAAAGATACACAAGAATCAGTGTGTAAAGTACCTAGAGAACCATAAGCTAATAAAAAGTCAGAGTATATTTGTCAAGAATAAATCATGTCTAACTAATGGTTTCCTTCTTTGATGGGATAATTGTTCTCATGGATAAGGGAGAAGCAGTAGATTCGTCTTTACTCTGCTGAGGCATTTGGCATGGTCCCATCTAACAGGCTGTAAAGGAAACAAAAGAAACATATACCTACCTAGGGTGACGGTATGGTGAGCACACGCTCTCATGCTTTGAGGTTAAACTGGGAAGGCATTATATGCAGACCTCTGTAGAAATCATATTGCTACTCAGCATTTTCATCAACAACATGAATCATGAAACACACAAGTGTTCAAACAACATGAGGCTATGAGGGATTACAAGCTCTTCAAGACACAGGACCAAAAATCAGTACCATACTGAGATACAGCACGAAAGGCCCAAAATCAACAAGGGAAAATTCAGTATTTGAAGCCAAACACTTAAACTTGGGAAAGGGAAATTAAAATACCAATTATAAGATAGAGAATGAAGGTGCATCGTTGTTCTTACGGAGCTGCCTAATGGCGCCATGACAAATGATACTGCCATAATATGATACTGTTACAAAACAAAGCAAATCTCATGCTGTGAGGCACTGACAGAAGCCTTGTGGGTAACATATGCAAGGTAATTATCCTTCCCTGCTTGACCCTGGGATGCTGACACTGGCATGGAACAGTTTTGGACACTACACTTTCTCAAGTGCTGCCAAACTGGGAGGAGTCCAGAAGAGGGAAATGAAAAAGGTAGGAGGTAGAGAAAGCATGACCAGAAAACAAGAGCCAAAGTCGTGACTTTTGAGAAAAGATTGAAGGAAATTGCTTTGTTTTGTATAGAAAAGAGAAGACTAGAAATAAGATGTAATAATTATCCTGTATCCAAGGCCTGTTAAAAAGAAAGATGGTGATATGTTCTCAAAGACCCTTGCAAAACAGACCATGATGAACTCAATGAATTTGCATTGCAGATATTTTCCGGTGTGGTATTAGGAATTTATCTGTGATGCAGTGCCTAAATACGCTACACAAGAGAGTGTTTATGGAAGGATTTTAAAATCAGGCCGAACAAATTTTTGGACATGGTCTAGGTATAATAGCCCAATCCTTCAGAGAGGAAAAAGGACTTTTAGATCCCAGGATGCCCTTACCAGGCTTGCACTGCCATTATTCTATTAAATTAAGACCAGGAACACAGCAGGATTTGACTTAATTACCTTTGCAGAAAATTTTCAGTTCTAAACTTCAAATATACAAGGCTATTTTAAGGCATCTTTTGTTTTATATGGATGTTAGACAACCACAAGAAAGAAAGGAATGTGGTTAAATAGTTTTTTTAAACTTTCTTTAATTTGGAGCCAGTTAAGGAATAATGATATGTGGAGAACAAGATGTAGTTAAGGAACTGTGGGAGGCCTGTAAAGAATTAAATGTGGTGTGTATAATGAAATCCCAGTAACTTCAGCAGGCCAGTTGAGCTGGTAGCCTTGTTGGCAGAAATCAGGCTAATTACACCTATCTTGGAAGTCCATTCTTAGAGTTATTGTGGAAGAGAAAATGGAGCATAAGGCAGAACACAACCTTAATGTGAAAAAGCAAGTATACAAGAAATGAAAAGATAAGGAGAGGTATAGGAAATCCTGAAGACCTTAAGAACCAGAAACAATAGTAGAGAAATATGTTTAAGCCCAAAATCTTCTCTGTGTTTGTCACAGAATCACAGACTACCCTGAGCTGGAAGGGACCCACAGAGATCATCAAGTCCAACTCCTCTCTCTGCACAAGACAACATCAAAAATCACACCACATACCTGAGAGTGTTGTCCACATGCTTCTCGAACTGTGTCAGGTTTGGTCCTGTGACCAGTTCCCTGAAGAGCCTGTAACCTGGGCAGAGACTGTAAAAGTTTCCAAAATTGTCATTCACTTGTTTGTATTCTCCAGTCATGGTCTAGAATGATGATCACTGGAGGGCTGTGACTCTAACCCTCTTGGGAAGCTGTCACTTCAGTGTTGCTCCATTTGTAGGATTTCTCCCAAATAAGGGTCTGTATGTATAGACTATGCCAGTGCTGGTTTAATCAGGTCTCTTAATGCAGCAGCAGCAAAGGACATTGCTTACTAGCTGCTGCAGATTGTGCATTTATCAGAAGAGCTCTGGGGCTTTGAATGCCTGTGGTGGGGCCCCAGATGGGAAAAGCAACACAGGAGTTACCTATGAACAGTGAAATGTAGTGCCCTTCTTCCTTAACTGCTGGATCCGTGTACACCATACAGTGGCTCTGAACGCTGCTGCCTTGGAGGAGGGAGGCTTCACTGACAGCAAACTGTTGGTGCAAAGCTTTGGCTGGTGTCACCAACGCAGCCTCTTCCAGCCAACCTAAGGGCACCTTAAAATGCAGTGCAGACAACAAGTGTCTCTGTGAACACAGCGTCCCTCCTGGGACCTCATCTCCCAGGCACTGCAGCCTCACCCAGTCAGAACTGATCCTCAGAGATGAGCTGATGGAGCCACAAAAAGGACAGAGCTCCTCTCATCCCACCTGGCAGTATGGCAGCCAGGAGCCTTACAGTGTGGTACCTGGGCTTCCTTCCCCCAGATACTTTCCCAGCTGCAATATTTGCATCTGTTTGAACCCCTCTTTTGTGGTGACACTCCTCAAAGGACAGGGGCCGTGGGATCTCTGCATCTAACTTGAGTCCCGGGACTGAATCTAAGCTACGTGCCTCCTTTCACATGGGGAAGGCAGGTGGACAACCTCAGCAAAAGAACTGGGTCTGGGATGCAAAAGGAGCTGCCCCATGGTCTGGGGCCCCATGGTCTGGGAGATAAAGTTTTCCCTTTCACAGTCAGTGACCAACATACTGTACCCACTGTACCCTGAACCTTGATGCCTGGCAGCAAGGGATCCATTACAATGAGGTTTCCCCTCTTTAGCAGAAAGCCTGGCATCTGCTACGGTATGCTGTTTAAAAAAGGCACAGAGTAGGAGGGAAGGAAGAAGCTGTTCTGAGGAAAGTATGTTTTCTGAGAAAGCTTCTGAAGCAGAGGGAATTAAGTTTGAATGAGTTCTAGCTTTATTCCACGTGAATCTCCTGACTGTTAATTGGGAGTCGTTATCCTTAAACACCAGTGAGTGCTAATGCCCTTCTTAGCCTTCTGAGCAGAGGCAGGGAAGTATACACGTGTTGACATGCCCCTTGGAGGAGCAGCAATCAATAGTGGGCAATAAGAATTGGGTGAGGAGGTAACAGGCCTTAGCAGGTGGGACTTGTTTAATCATTGTTCTTAAGCAGACTCCTGCTCTTACTGAAAAAGGAAAAAATCTTGATATTCCTGCATGTAGCTGAAGCAAGCAGAATATCTGAAATATCTGATGTATGTCTACTCTGGTTACAGGGACTCAAGAATCCCATGAGTTGTATGCCTGGGGATGAAATAGAGCTAGGCCCTAAGGCACAGTGACCTGTGAGTCTTAAATGTGTCTACTTGATTTTTGAAAAGAGACAGAAGCCGCCATAAGGTCAGCATCTTTGCCTTATAAAGCCTCAGGCTTTGAAGAGTTATTCAAGGCAATCATTTATCTTGTACCTAGGAGGAGTTAAACAGAAGGGTTTTTTGCTTAGAAGAAGTAACAGCAAAACTTTGCTCCTGTCAAGAAAGAAGACATGGTGTCTTAATTAGCTAAAGAACAGAGTTAGTTAGCTCTTCTGTTAATGATGCCTCAGAAGATCTCACTGACCATCAACAATAAAATAGGCAAAGGCTTAACATATATAGGACATATTATTTCTCTACAAGGGGGAGGATTTATGCGCAGTGCTTACTTTAAACTTTGGATATTCTTCTTACTGTATTGCAAACAAATCCTCCCCCATTAATGAGTAAGACTAAAATATAAGAAAAAGCCTTTTAGTCTGTAATTTCAAGCACCTCAACAGAGAAAATGTAATATGCAATGATGCGATCTCTGTCTTCTGTATCTGGGACGCTCATTATTGCACCTCCAGACAATGAAGTTGCCTGTGCTACAGCCAGTTAAACTCACATTTTCTTGAAGATAGGTGGAGATTTGGCCAACACCCACCAGCGCATTTACTGGAGAATGTGATCTGCTTATCTTCCTCAAATCAGGAGCTACTGAAGAAACATCTGCTCTAAGAATATGCTGTGAAACAGTGTGAGCATCTCTATCTATCTAACAATAAACTGAACATCTTTTGTAACAGGAGTGCTACAGAGAAGGGAGGAAAGGTTTCTAAGAAGAGAACACTGATAATTTGCAAATACTGAAAAATTCAACAGGATACAGGAGCATGATTTCCCCCCCACCCCAGCCTAATCTTTATCATCAGTGATTAAAACTTGATTATAACATGTAGAATCTTTTAGGTGGGATTTAATTAAGCAATTCTCTCAATGTTAAGCAAAGCAAGTTAAAATTTGGTTTGGGCTTTCCCAAGTGTATGGCATTTTTGTAGCTCACATGACTAAGATTCAAACAACAGTATTTTTATCTTGAAATCACCACAAAACATTCTTAATAAATGCCTGGATAAGATCAGCTGAAAAATAAAGAAACACCTTACATAAATGGCCACTGTTCTGATTTCACCGACAGTAAAAGTATTGTGAAAAAGAATTGGGAAGACTCAGTTTTAATGCATTTTGATGTAGCAAGAATTTCTTTCACTGCTTCTTTCCTTGCCTCCAAGTTTACCAATTCATCTCTAGCATTCAGATTTCTATGGTTAGAACAGACTGCTGAGCATCAATCTTTGTAAGTAATGCAAACCAAAGAGCATCACACAGCAATGTCTGCAGCTAGCAAAGAATTTAACTTTGAATTACAGCATGTTTCAAAAAGATATCTTGGCTTGTTTTTCTCTTTGTTACAAATTCTATTAGACTGTCTCAGTCCTTATCAGTAGGTGTTTCGGATTTTATTAGTGCTTCTGCATACCAACAAAGTATCTTTCATTGAAAAGCATGCATGTGACTTCTGTTCTACATAAAAGATGCATTAACTTTATGATAGTTAAGATGTTCATTTTACACATGGTATTGTGGCAATATCAATTAACTCCACACATGGTAGCAACATCAAGAAGGAGCTAAATGGGCACACAGAGATCCTTGTGATGCTCTCATGTTATCCAGGGTGAAAGTTGAAGGGTGTTGGCGTAACAAGAAAAGCATCTTCTTTTGCTCTGGTCTGGCCTCTCATCAGACACATTGATTAAAAAAAAAAAAAAAAGTGTATGCTTGTGACAACTTCAGAATTTTCAGTATTAAGTAAAATATGGAACATGTATTTAGAAAGTGTATTCTCCAATAGATCTGTCTCTAATGGAAAATACTGACCTTAGTGGCGATTCCTCCCCTATCAAAGTTATCACATCGCTTTTGGAGGAACCATTATTAACAACATCAAACCACTATTGATGGTGACTATGAAGAGCTCACTGATTGCAAAAGCTGGTTACAATCTAGACCATCTCTAGATTTTACTTTGTGTTCAGTGGAAATTCATTCCTGCGCTATTTTGGGTCTACTAACAACATTAGTGACGTGATATTTTCTGCCTGCTGCCTCCTGGTTTGTCAGTGTTGTGGGTTTTTTTTATTCTTGGTATCTGAGTTGAGTGTGCATTGCTTAAATGACCTCTCTTTGTTCTTTTTTCTCTCCCTTAAAAAATAAATGCTTCCCTGTCTTCCAGCTGATCAAGGCTTAGAAACACACTGCCTCGGGTGTTTTTCAGCCTCTTTTGAGTTTAACCTTGTTTGTCAGGATTCTTGCCAAGTGCCTCAGGATGCAAAAGAATCACAGACACATCATCTGGGAAAAGATTTTGTGTTCAAGCCGAGACTGAATTGACTTACTGGTTGTCTAGGGTACTAGGGAATACACATTCACTACATCTGTCTTCAAGCCAGGACTTCAATTAAGCTCAGGAGAAGCAAAACTTAAGATTTACGTTTTAATAGAATTGTCAGGTATGTTCTGTTTGCCAAATTTTTTAGTTCTTTTTCATATGCTCAGTATTTAAGTGGATATGTTGATGTTTCCTGATGCCTAATGTTTTCTAACAAACTGAGTGGCGGTGTCATGTTCAAACTAATAAAATGTAATAAAAGTTGTCTGATCACAGCACAATTTGTAATTCAGTCTTCTTTAGTTCTATTTTCTAACTTCAAGGTGAGGTTAAAGATGCTAAACCTAATCTTTCTTACCTGAAGATTGGATCCAAATCTTGCCAAATCACAAGTGTATCACTTGGATATCCTCTATAATAGTATTGGTCAAAACCCATGCAATTTCACAGGGATCCTTTGTCACACAGAAGGAAAATGCCATTTCTGGGGACATTACTACCAAGATAACATGTGCTGGACAGACAACAAAGGCTGACATCGTGGGTTTTGCAAGATGCCAATATACCCATATAATAATTCTCATTTTTCCTAAATTTCATGTTCTTGTGTCCCTGCACTGCCATTTGCTGTAGTATTTGAACTTTCCAGCCGTACTACTTTTCTTATAATGAATACAACCAAGTCCTTGCTTTAAAAAAGGTGAAGGTTGGTGTTTGGATACTGTAGAATTAGAACACAAATGGAGTCATTGGAGTATCTGGAGCCAAGGACAACTAGGGGAGCTATTAATATTTTCTTTGGCACTTGGCAGAACTGAGAATGTGAGATTCGGGGATATTAAGTCTCCCACATACAGGAACCAAGGTTTAGGGGAGCTTTAGATCTGCAGGTTGAGAGAGGTTTTTTTGGAGGCTTACAAATACATGAAATAGGGCTCTGCAACAAAGTCAGTTCATGCCAGCACCGGCGTACTTACTAGATCACAAAGCAGTGAAGCTCCTACAGTGTAGCTGCTTCTTCAGGGATGGATGTCCCATCCTGGCAGGGTTCAAGCTCAGGCTGGATGGGCCTCTGAGCAACCTGGTCTGGTGAAAGTTGTCCCTGCTCATGGCAGGAGGTTTGAAACTAGATAATCTTTAAGGTGCCTTCCAACCAAAACCATTTTATGATTCTATGATTCTTCAAGGCACAGTTCGAAAAACTGAGGAAATTTCCCTTTTGTCCTTCCTTCCTTCTCTGAAGTATTCAATTTGAATACCAAGTGCAATTTGGCAATGTATTATATAAGTATATTAACCACCTTGGATTCCTCACTGCATTAGCCAACTTAAAAGCACTCAATGATGGTCAGATGTTGCATGTTGACCCACGCTGGTACTTCCTATATTAGACATCTATGAAATACAGGACTTGTATCATCTCAATCTTCAAGTATTTGAGCATGAACATTATTAGGGCTTTACTTTTGTGAAACAGCAAGACCTTAACAAAAATAGTTTTCTGATAGTCCAGCTCATCTCACTTACCCTGGATTCAGCCCATCGGAAAGCACCCTGAGGTGCTCTAATGGGCAGTGATACCTCACTTGACTTGTTTGAGGGAGAAGCTTGTGCTCAGAGCCCTCTCAACAGCAATGTGTGATGGAAGACCTATTTTAGATTTTGCACAGTGATGTTTATAGGGGCCAGCTCCAAGTCAGCACCTAGCTTGATGAAATGCTGTGAGGATCTCTTTGCCTTGCAAAGGATGGAGATTTCCCAACAGCCCTTCATGTTCTGACAGCATCTGGCCAGACTTCACAGCCCAATGAGTGCTGCATCCAGTCTGGTGCAGTGAGCGGTATCTGACGTGCACAGCAGAAGTATCTGCTCACTCTGAATCAGTTTCTCCTGTGACACCTAAAAGCTCAGCTGCCATTGAAAGCCTAGTTCAGTGGCTAACTGCTTTGTTTTTCAGCACTGGTTAAGAGCATGAGATTATTTTCCATCCTTCTCTTTACCTCTGATAATATTCCTGTTCCAAACTGCTAAGTTAGTTTTGCTGAAAATTTCAACAAAAATAAGCAGTTTTGTCAGGCACTGAAAAAGGAATACAGCCAGCAAATAGAAAACCTGTAGCACACTGAAGACTATGGGGAATTCTTCCTTAATTTGATCTAAAGCAGCCTCTGTGACTTCCGTTCCAATTACTGTTCCTTTTTGACAAATCAGGGATAACCGATGTAGAATTAAACCACTTGGGAAGAAGAATAAATCACAGTCATCAGGCTGCAGAGTGCTTCATTAAGTTAGCTAATCTATCAGCTTTACATGGAAAAAAACATAGAAAAAATTGCCTTTCGACCAAAGCAGTCCTGAGGGGAGAAGGCAACATCAGTGTATAGTATTCAGTGACTGACAGGATGGAGCTGCAGGCTTTGGTTATGAGATCTTCCTCCTTAGCAGGGTGTCTGCTTCTTGTGGCTGTGTCAGATCTGGCCTCCCAAAGTACATACAGCTCTAGTCAAGGCTGCATCACAATGCAAAAGAGCACAGGACTGAGGTCAGAGACCAAGAAGGGATGAGGAACTGAAGAGTCAAGCAGGTGGTCTGAGGATGTGGCGGAAAGGTGAGAAGAGGGTAAAGGATCCCATAAGATGAAAAAGGTGATGGCCCAAACGAGAAGTAGAATGAAGATGTAAAGGATTAAAAGGAGAAAAAGAAAAAGCAAATCAACCGCCCAACCTTCTACTACTACTTTGATCAGGAAAACCTCCTTGATCTTGGCCGAGAGTTCTTTGGTCATGTAACACAAGTAGGCGGTGAGAGTGCAGTGAGAGAAAATTGAAAAGCCTGGGTGACATTCTCAGAGAGGCACATCTTGCTTAAGAACTGTCATAGTGGAGGCAGAAGGTGGTTTTTAGTGTTACATTAAGCTGTGTGAAATGTGATGTGGCAGGGGAAGTGTCAAGTGGAACAAGAGGACCAGACAGGTTGCTGGTATGAGGGGTACAGATTTAACATCCCCATCCTAGTGAGGTGGGATGGGGAGGAGAGGTGTGCTCTACTCACCAGAAGTGTTTCCTTGCACCATTTCAATTATTGCTGGGCCAAATGATGCTGCAGGACGGGAAAAAGGAGTGAGTGGATTGATGCTTCCATTCCCAGTCTAGATGTGGACATGTTGGGTATGTTTTCTTGATTATGTTTTGATCTTGATGCTCACAAAAAGTTATATTCTGGTAGTTAGAGAAATCTTTCGTGTGAAAATCAGACATTTTAAGCTTCTGTGGTCCTGAGGTCTCCTAGAGCTTGTTCTGAGGATAAACAAGCAGGCCTGCTTTCATGAGGATTAGACTCAACATTTTGGTGATGTCACGAATTTATTTCAATCATTAAACTGTATCCATCTACCTATGTCACATACTTGGAACAGTCGTCAGGAGGTGACTTAATTTGTGTCAAACACTAATTCTAAGTAGAAGTGTACCACTATTTTAGAAATTTATCCCAGTCCCCTATCAATTCCATTAGTTTTCCAGATCTATGAATATTTCTCTTTCCTTCAATCTCTGGTTTTAAATATAAACAGATGGAGGGCTTAGAAAAAACAAAAAGGAAATGCTGTATGGTTTCTGGCTATTGGTAAATACCCAGATGAAGTGTCCTCAATAGATTAAAGAAGTAAGCTCTTAAGAAGCTTATCTAGCCTCATCTCCTACTATTTGACCTTTATTTTTTTTCAGAATTAGCACTGATTTGATTTTTTCCTGAAATCATCTGCTTCCTGAGTGGTCTGTCTTTACAATGTGTGGCTCTGTGTGTTTTGGTGTGGGCTGCTGATGAATGGCGGCACTTCTGAGGACAGCGAGTATTGAACTACCACTTCAAATACTGGAAGAAGGGGCAAAACAGGGAACAAATCATAATGTAGATAATGTGACATGCTGAAAGCTGATGAGGCAGTAGGAAACACACAGATCTTGTGCTAGCATATTTCTGATAGCAAAATGCTTCATCACTTAGAGGAAAGAGTGAAGACAGGGCTCTGAACTTTGCTGTACTTGAATCCTTGTTGCACAGGGAAAAATCAACATAAACTTTGGTATACTACCAAACTGTCTGAAAAAGTAGCTCTGCAATTTTGAAATAGTGGGTCAAAACTTGCATGAGCTCATTCAGGGCCTGAAAGTTTTAAAAAGAGTTCATTTGGAGCAGGAACTCCAATATCCCAAGACACCCAACCAGTATATATCAGCACTGCTAACTTCCAGACTAAGCCTGAAAGACAGGCAAAACAGATCCAATGTGGAAAACAACTGTTACGGGGAAAAGTCCTGGTAGTCCTGGAGCTTCTATAGTCCCCCAGAGCTCTGCATAAGGAGGGAATGGTGTGGGTTTATAAGAGGCAAGGAGATGCCCTTCAGCCATGTGGTGTGAACTCAAGTTCTCTTTGAACTTTCTGGTGCTGAAAGTTTCCCTGAAAGATGAGAAAACCTTTTGTATGATGGAAACAAATGTTAGCTATATGCCTCAAAGAAGTAAAAGATGTGAAGGCTGCCTTGTGTGGAGCTGAGATAAAAGCTTCAATGAAAACACTTCAGAAAGTCAATATAACGAACACTGATATCCCTGTATGCAGGCCTGCTTAAAAGCTTTCACCTGTATCAATAGATGCACTCTTCTTCCCACAGGAAAGTTTAAGAGGAAATTCCCATTCATAGTAGCCCATTTGGTGCTTTAGTGTGTGTGTCTTGCAACCATTTGTGTATCACAAACCCAAGAACGTCTTAGCCCATTTAGACAACTCTGCTGTGCTTCCAACACTGTCAGCAAATCAGTGTTCCTGCTTGAGGAAAAGTTCCTGGTATTTCCAGTTACTCATGAGCAACTTTACAGATCTAGTTTTTCACTTGCATAATTTCCCTTAACTGACAAACTGCTGAAACTGGTGAAAACTGCAGCTGGGCCAGTAAACAGCAAATCTTGCTGCTCTTGTTTAATTTTCAGTGATGCCAGTTTATCATCATTTCATCACTGCCATGGTGGTCACTGCATAAACCCAAAAACTGAAGAACTGGAGTATTCATAGAGTCTAAGACTGGCATGTACTGTATTGTGGCAAAGCCTTTAAAATTTTGCATTTGAAATTAACTGTGTAATATGGTCTTCAGCAAAGTTGTGTGACTCTAAAGCCATCACAACAGTGTCAGCCAACAAAGTATATGAGAAAGTCACACATTTCTAGAGATTAATACAGTGCAGGAAGAAACACCTTCTATGAAGAGATCACTCGGTATTGAATGGGAAACTAAATTTTATGACCACCTTTCTAAAACAGCTAAGAAGGTTTATGAGAAAAGAGTAAGGCAAAGTTTCCGTAAATGAATCAGAACTACATTTTAAAAACAGTGGGAGTCAGATGGTAATCCAACTGCTGGGAGACTGTCTAAATGTGTAAATGCATGTGTGCTTTGAAGAATTGGGTCATAAGTGATCTGGTTATTCAAAATCTCATTGTAAAAGAGAGACAGCTACTTAGAAGTCTATTTCTCTGAGCCTTCATCGAGGAATAAACATTATGCCATACAGTATAAGAGGAAATAGATACAGAATTGTGTAGTTTAAAATACAGATTTTACTGCAGTTTTACCTTTTGGATAAAAATCCAAACCTAGTGAGTTGAACTCAGCTTTTATATCATGCACAAATGATTGATGCTCTTATTGGTGGCATGACAGCAAACCCTGCTGTGGTAAGGCTTCTTAGGGTGCACACTGGCTTGGGCCTTCAAGTGAGCCACCAAGCTGCCTCCCCAGGATGTAAGGATGCCCAGAAAAAACCCAAGTGAGAGTAGTAACCTCAGCAGGGCTGAAGGACCTACCAGTGTGTGCCAACAAGAGAAATGGTCCCAAAGGCCAATTTACGCTCATCGTGGCTTTGCTCATGCTAAGGTTCCATGCTTGTATTACTCCAGGGATGACTTCACTGAGCTTCTGTGGGACTACTTTACAGAGCTAATCCTGTATGCAAGTCTTTGCAGACCCACCTAGAGACGTTCACTCCACAGAGAGGGTGATGTGCCATTAGTCATGCTTTAAAGACTTAAGAGGGATGTAAATGGTGTATAGCTTTTCACACAGGTTGTATACACACATATGCATTTCAATAGCATAGTTAGTGCTATTTGAAGTATTTATAGAAGTGCTTTGCATTCAGTGGTGAGTTTTACAAAAAATCTGTGGTTCAGCTGATATCTCAAAAGGATATTTAGAAGCTTTAATACTGTTTTCTCTGAGGCCCTTCCCATGATAGCTGCAATCCTAAGACATAGAAGGTTAATTAGTGAATCTTTGTAAACAACTTTGAAGATGAAAAACTTTTCTTCCTTTTTTCTCTTTTTCCCTTTTTTTTTTTGAGCTAAACATGCTGATGATTATAAAGGTGGGATTTCTGTCAGCTTCTTTGTTTTGCATGCTGCACTGAAGAGGTTTGCTATGAATTCAGTTTGCTGCCAGATTTTCATTAATTGCTTTATCTACTGCTGCCTTTTGCCATGCTGCCCTCTCCCCAGCGACCAGCACTGCTGAGGTGCTGGCTGATGCAGGAGGAGGCTGGGCTCAGGTGCTACCCTGCACACCACCAGGAACCCCACGGTGGGCCAAATGAAAGAAACTCATTCTCTCTAACTCCATCAGTTACTCCTCGACTTCAATGAGCAACAGAAACACAACCTTGCAACCCAGGAAATGAATGAAGCGTATTGAACAAGATCTGTGGGGCTAGCTCTTCTCATCTACAAAGGCAACCCACACTAGCATTCTGCTTAGTATAATACATCTTAACCACACAAGATTGAAAAGATGACAGCAGCTCTGCCCCTGGCAAGTTTCACAAAACCTTCTTTCCAGGAGATCCAGTACAAAATAACAATATTTTAAGTGTCAAGTACTAAACAGTCTGCACTAGTGTGTCTTATTCATTTAAACACAAGAGCTCAGCAGCAACAGCAGGCTTTGAGTCTAATTCTCAGAGCTTCCTGCTGCTTCAATAAAAAACTTGCCCTTCTCTTCACTGAGCTCATTAGGTCATTCTTTATCTACTACCTACGCTTCCTCAGGAACTGAAACCTGGAACAAGGCAAACAGCAGTCTCCTTCATCACACAACTTAGTATACCTTCATATTCAGTAAAATTAGCTAATGTTATTCTACCAGCAGTCTTGATGGGCCCAGTTTATTAATTTTTCATTAATCAGACCACTGCAATACTGAAAAATTTTATACCTATACAAGTAGGTTTATGAAACAGCTTATATTGCTGAAAATATAGTTTAGGGTATTTACATATTTGAATGTGTTTATAGCTGGGACATGAAGATACCTTGAGAGGATGCAAACTGCAACCACTGGACTTCATCTTGGCCAGTGCTAGTTACTTGACTGTGTGTCGCTTTGTTCACCTGCATTGCTTCTGCATAGGGTGAAATGCACCTTCCCTATTAAAAAAAAGCATCCAGAGTACTATGACAGAAACCCACCACTAGAGCAAACCAGTGGTGTTACTGAGTTTGCACTGAATCAGAGCAATGTGCAGACTGAAAATATTCTAAAATGAAAAAAAAGTAAATGTAAAATTTTATTTACAAAATGAAAAAAAGGCATTTCCTCAGCAAAGAGCCAAGAATCCTCTTTAGCCCAATCTGTATTAAAATATTTATTGAAGAGCAGTATGATGTCGGAGGGAAGGCATCTATACTACATAAATAGTTCTCCCTCTTTTTCCTGAAGTTATATTATAAATTATCACTATTAGTTTATTGAGCACTAATTTCCCAGCACCCATGGGTAAGCAGTCTCTCTGTATTAATGTTTTCAATATAAAGAGTGTCCCCATTAGATATTTCAACGCAAAAATCATGGTCAGTGTAACAGAAGACAAGTCATAAATTCATAAACTGATATAAAGCCCTGCTGGCTCAGTGGTTGTAAACCAGCAGGGTTCCAGTCAGACCCCCTTTGTCACTGGAGAGCTGAAGCAGCTTCAGCATCAGGGACTCTTCTGCTTGGTGAACAGGAATGACCTGCCAAAAATGTTTCAAGAGTGTCTGGAGCCAGGGTTTCCCTCAAATTTCCATCAGTATTATTAAAATTCTGGCTGGGTGTCATCAGACCAAAAGTCCTTATAGAAAAATATCTCTCCCAGTGGCTAAAGACTAGGTGCTTAATGAAAGCATGTAAAAGAGAAGGCATCCATGGTCTTGGGATAATTTAGTTTGTAATTCATTTTATTCATTTCCTGATAGCCTCTAGGTAATTTTTTGTTATTTCTTGGTGTGAGAAAACATAAGTTTGGGTCGTGATCATTAACTGAGTTTGAAATAGATATTAATAGCATAGCAGTCTTTCATCCAAGAAGGTTTTTTGAGCAAACATTTTGAATGATATCTTCAATGCACAGTAACCCAGCATTGAGGACAAAATATCACCTCTGAGCCCATTAAAGACTCTTTGAGGTAATACCTTCTCTGTGTGAGCAGCTGATAGGCTTGCAAAATAGGAAATTGCACCCTGCAAGAGGATATATATGTGCCTGTGGCTTGTTCTACTTGCTGTGCAAACATTTTTGCATCGAAATGTGAGACCAGAAGACTACACATCCAGCATCTCTCTTCAGATGGCACACTTGGTACAGGGATCTTTTATTCCTCACAAAATCTAAGAGGCCTATTTCAAAGGGACCTAACTGCACTGAGTACCTACAAAACCTTGCTAAGAAACATGCAGTGCACAAAACAGCCTGCAGCAGTATGTGGTTCAGCTACAGAGCTAATACTTGTGTAATTGCACTGACCCTTTGATTAAGAAACTGTATAAAAGGCTGCCATCACCTCAGCTAAAGTCATAAGCATGGGCTCAAAAATTGACTTCTGCAGGTACTTCCTCCAAACTGTCTTCTGCTACAGCCCATGCTTCTTCTTCTCACTTCCAGGCAAGACCTTCAGTCACTTCTCTTCCTGTGGCACTGCCCCACAGGCCTCTTGCTTCGTCATCCTCCACTAAAGAATACAAGTCCAAAAGACCATCCAAGGAGGAAATCTACATAATCCTGTCAAAAACATCTCCAGAGGGTTCAAACCTTTGTTGCAAAACAAAATAACAACAAGTATAAATGGATCTCATTAATAATTTAGGAAATAAAATGCTCTTTGTGTGCATGTGTCTTTAGTCACTCAACCATGACCAAATTCTGGCACAGATTTATTTTAAAGGAAATACCTGTTTCCCCAAGTCAGTCAACCAGTCTCTGACAAGTCTCTTCTTAGCTCAGCCCTCTACCTCATTTTCTTCACATCGTTAAAAAATATGCAATTCTACTATCCTGACAGCCTTTTACTGTCCTGCCAACACCTATTTGCTCCCTCCTCTTAGGCCATCCCACACTAGGCCAGGTTGTGTTTCTTTATCTCACTTTTTTAAAAATAAAAAAGTTATTTTTACTGCCTGTGCATAATAAGCTTTCCTACCTTCCAAGGTCCTTGTAAGACTAAATATGGATCACATGCTGTGAAGCAGACAGGGTCACCTCCCTCCAAAGTCTCTCCACGATTTCTTTGGATAGTCTGAATGACCAACCTACACCCTCTTGTCTCCTTCCTCTGGCTTCCCCCTTGTAAACCAGCCTGGTGGAAATCCTCTGATGGAGCTGGCCCAGCTACCAGCATTTCAATGGGCTCATCTCTGGCTAAATAATTACTTTTAGCTTTCCAGTGAGCACTGTCCCTCTGGGAGAAGTGACTGATTGATCTGCACCAGTTTCTATTGAAGGGAAGCATTAGAAAGCCAATGCAATTAGCACTCTGACAAAGTTGCTTACAAAGATGAATTTGGGATCAGTGTTACCTCTAATAACTATTCCCTAACCACATTTGGTTCAATCACATATAGATCACTGATTCTCCCAGGAACTGCCTGGTGCCTGCCTGCCTTTTGTGTTGGTTTCAAGTGCCCATTGGAGGCAGCCTGACCAACTGTGAAGGCGTCTCTTGCTGCTGCCTCCGCTGTGGTGGGTGAAGACCCTGTTGGTATACAAAGTCTTCTTCATCAGGCTTTGATTTGAGACAGGGGAGATAGCAGCCTGACTTTTGGGAGGAGGGCAACTGTTAAGATCCGGTTTAAACCCAGAAGAGCAAAGAAAATTAAGTCTCTCTGTATAAAACGGAAAGAACTTTGAAGGTTCAGAATATACCCAAAAACGAGATTAAAACCAAACGAGGTTAGATGTTGGTGCCAAAAAATTGATGTATTTTATTTAATAGTAAAAGAGGCAAAGAGCGAGACAGAGAAAAGAAAGAAAGAAAGAAATAGAGAAGGAAGTGTGTGTGGGGGGTGGGGGCACAGGGAGAGGGTGACAGGGTTTAGGTGGAAGCCTATCACCCCTCCAGGGGTCCCAGTGATGTCTCGTTGCTCCCCTCCATCTGGTCTTCTGGTGGTGAGGGTCCCTCACCGCCGCCACACGCCGAAGAGTACAGGATCCCGTGGATTAATAAACGCTTTGGGCAGGTGGGAACGCCCACGTGCCTCCCTTGCAGGGGGCTAGGTTTGGTACTGTCCCTTGCAAGACTCTGGATTTGTTGCATCATGTCTGGTGCTCTGGGTGCAGGGTCTGGGGACCCCTTTTCGGGGGGACCTTTGACGGGCCATGTCACCCCTGTGTCCTTCATGTGGCCGCAGCTTCTCCCCGGGTGAAGGGCCCCTCAGCTGGGCTCTCTGCACAGCGAAGGACGGGCGGTCACTGCGCCTCTGACCAGAGGCTTTTCCAACACGCACCCAGAGCCTCTCTCCCCTCACCCTTTGGTGCGAGGGTCTGTGTGAGCCTGGCAGCTGACAGCCCTGGGACTGTGAGCTCCACTCCCGACGTGTTAAACTTGTGCTCTGTGAATGTCCCCAGCCCTGAGTTGCTACTTTATCTTACCGTCATCAGTGAGCACTGTAGGGCCTCATTCGGAAGGCCTATTCAGGGTGTGGTGATATTTTCTGCAGCTTTTGTAATACAGTTTTACTATGAGTTCTTCATGAAAATGTTTAAGTCATAAACTATAATTCAGTCTCTGACAGCAACTCTGTGTGTGCTCTTGTAATGTTACATAGAGGTTACAGACACCAGTGCCTCGGGGGCACATCCATTGCTCTCTGCTTCTAAGGTTCCCAGGTTTTGGCACTCAGACATTTTGCTACTTTCCACCACTGATACAACTCATGTCTGATGGAAGCTACGTTTGTTAGCTTAGCACTCAAAACCCAAGAATAATTCAAAGTCTCACTTGTTTACAAGTCTCTTCCAGCATCATCATTCACAGCAGTGAAAACATAAAGTGGCCAGATTTTTTAAGCAGATCCCCACTGGATTCTAAACCAATGAAACAAGTACTGGAAATAAGCTTGCATTAGCAAGCCCTATGGGCCAATACACTAATTTTTAAAAGTAAGTGGAGGCAGTGTTTGCATTAGGCAAAACCATGGCTTTTCTAAAACTGCCATTCACTGAAAACAGCCTTTTTTGTTTCTGCATTGCGTTAAACCCATACTGGAGCATTCCCATAAGATACAAAAAGGCTGGATGAAGAATTCCCCTTACCAGCAGTATAATGATCACAAACCAAACATGAGCCTAGATCTCTTTGTTCTGACACAGCCCATTTGCATTACTTCACAGCATCATCTGCACAATATTGCTTTTCTCGCAAAACATGAAGAAACCCAGTAACTGAGAACTGGGGAAATAGAATTATTTACAGTAACATGCACAAGAGTTTCTGAGGATAGGAGGATGTCACACTTGTTATGATGCTGTCACTTGTACACTTGTCACCAATGGCTACGGTCGTGTCCTTTGCATGTACATTGCCATGTCAGAAGTCAGCTCTGTAGTGCATGCAATTGTCTTGCAAGTCTGCTAAAACCAAGCTGCCAAAGAGAAGGATTAATTTTCCGTTGGATTACTCTTTCCAGCAGCATCCCATACGTAGGTTGGATTAAATGTACCATGAACCTGTACTCCAAATGGACTGGAAAATAAATTGCCTACGCAAGCTCATTTTTTCAGCTCCGTTTGCTGGGAGACAGACCTGTTTTAAAGCTATGTGTGCTCTGGACAGAGTTCCTTCCTTCCAAGAGAGGGCACCATCAGCTTTCCTTCTGCTGCTCTTTGAAGCAGGGGTAATAGGAATAGTCCCATGCAGGCTTTGCAAGCTGCGGTTCCTTTTGGAAATCTCAGATAGCTGCAGGTGTGTTCTACGAGTGCCCCATAGGATGCCTGGCCACAGGGGCAAGGGCTGTGCCTCAAGGATCCCCCCACTGTGCTGTGCCAGAGCTGCATTCCCATGACATTTGTGCCTAGCCCAGCTTGATTTGACCTAGCATGGACCTAGCTGGTCTCCATGGACAGTGCTAGAGGTTGCACATTGCTGCATTTCTTACTCACGACCAGTAAATTCACACAGAGATCCTCAGCTTTTGATGATTTAACAGGCTCCAAGAGCTAGATGGGAATCTATACAACCAGCTGTGACCCTTACCAGCTGTACTTTGGCTTGCTAAATCAGTGCCAGGACAAACACTGCTAAATAAAAGCTGTCTGTGAGACAAGGATATCCATCTCGTTTCATCATCACTCCTATCTGAGTGGGACAGTGTCCAGTGAAGTCTAGTGCAATCCATAAGTCTGTGCCCTTTCAAAAAAGAAAAGGAAAAAAGGGTGCAAACATACAATACATACACACAATACAGGATAAAGATGACAAACACTTACTGCACTATTTCTCAGCTAGTTCAGTTTCACAGGGCTGTAACTCACTGAAGGCAGCAGTCTCTAAGGTTAACACACACATTAAATAACATTCCTTCTGCTCTCTTCAGAAAGAAAACACGTTTTCAAGTAAAAGGATTTCTGCAGCAAGAGCTCTGGTGTTGAACTTCACACAGATGGTGCTTATTAGAGAGATTTCAATTCTCAACAATTTAAAGCACCACCTGATCTGCAATTCTAGCTCCTCTCTCAAATAAACAGCAGCAATAATTCACATTGTGGGATTGGGAGCTTACTTCCTCCATATATATTCACAGATGGGCTCTGAGCAGGCCACCTCATGATGTGGGGAGCAGGATCAGCCACTGGGCACCCTGAGCAGGACATGTCCCTTTGTGCCTGCCATGCCAGTGGCACCCTTCCTGGGGGGCTGCAATGGGTCTGATGCAGGACTGACATAAGAACTGAGCCCATTTCTGGCAGCAAACATAATGCCACTTTAAGGAAGCCGAGTCACCTTCACTGCTGTTCCCACTGCCCACCCTTGACGATTGCAAGGCCCCTCTTTCTTGTCAGACCCATGCCTGGTACAAACACTTCTTATTCAGTGCTGCTGCACAAGCATTGCCCCAGTCAGCAGCCTTAGAACAGGGATGAACAATGACGTACAGGACCAGTTACTGCTGAAATGTGACTGTCCCGAAGAGTGATGGTGAAGCCCCTCCACGTTCATTGCTGTAGGAGGCATGTGAGTCTGTCCCAGCCACCATGGTAGGTGGTCCAGCTGTGGCTGTGGGCCTCCTCAGGGCACATTAGCTCTTTTATTGGCCGCCTTGTACATTTCTGATGTAATTATTGGGCATTCAGATAGTTCCCCAAAGGCTAGCTTTGTTATTCTCCTGGGTCGAGGTCAGGAGTGCCAAAGGGTGAGGCTTGCTTAGTGCTGCTGTTGATAATGATGGAGCCTGTGGAAGAGACTTTTATTCCTCTCCTATCTTTTAATAGCAATCTTCTGTATCTTATCTTAATCTGCCATATCCTGTGCAGGCAGATAGGGAGGTTAAACTGCAGATGTGTTTCTTTGGCTGTCTTCTATTCTTGCACCCTCTGTCACTTTTCTGTTTATTTGAAGTTGACTGCACTGAACTCCGTGGAATTTCTGAATGCTTATCCTTCCCAATCACCCACGCTTTTCTATACTTACATCATTCTTCATTTTAAGTTCCTCTCGTTTGGTGCTTTGAAAGTGGGATTTAGCAAGTCAGTGTCCTCACCTCTCTGGGATAAGTACAGAGGCATTGCTCTGCCTCTGTCAGATACAGACACCACCAATTTCCTGTCTGATAAGGACTTTTAAATCTCCAAGTTGCTTTCTGATCTTCACAGAAGAGGTGCATAGATGTACAATGTATATTTCAATTTCCTTCTTGATACTAATTATTCTTCTTCATAGCAATACTAACTTATCTAGAATCTTCTCAAGCCAGATGGTCTCTAAAAGGGGGGGGGAAAGGAACTCATGTGCCAAAAGAGCAAAAATTTTTTAATTACTTTTATTAAAATAAAAATATCATGCATTAATACGCATTAGACATTTCTGAGAACCAGTAATATGAAGATTAAGACTACATAATTTCTGCATAAAATAGGTTGAGCTGGTAAAACATGCAGCCTACATACTGGAAGGGACTGGATGGAAAGATGAAAATGAGAAAGGTGCTGTTGTGGCTTTATTTTTTTTCTGTATACAAAGTTCATCTATAAAGACAAAAAGTATTTCATTTACTAATTGTGATACCAGGGACCTATCCAGAGTGAATGCCTACTGACAGTTTGAGCTCCTCTCTTCTTTACTGTCTTGCCAATGCAGTGTATTTTGCTCTGTTATGTTCAGGACCCTGCAGTTCCTTTAATCTTTGTCTGCTACATGTTCCACCAGCTGGATAATTAAACACCGACACTCAGGGTGCACTAGGGCTTCATTTGACTGCCTTTGCTAAGAGAATTTCTCTTCCTACCTAGTATAGTACAACAATTTAAGTCACCAGTGTGACTCTGGTTGAGACTTTATTTTGCCTTAGCTATGCACTTTGGAAATGGCCAACATTGTGGTTTCATAGGTCACATGGATCAGCTTTTGAGGGATTGCTTTCCCTCTGCTTCTGCTCTTGTCATGGAAGTGAAGTGGGAACCTGACATGTAAAAGAGCAGCTTTTTTTAGGGCCCTGATAAGCAGCACCTGGGCTTTCATATTGCACTTCCATTGGTCACAAGTGTTGCCTGTATTATTGCTCACATTATGAAACTCCAGCACTGTGCATGCAGAGAGCCAAAGAGTCTTGAAGAGAGGAAAGAGTGCTGTTACCAGCTTCACTAAGCTCTGGATAAATCCCCATGGTGACAAATTTTACCAGAAAAAAAATCTAAGTCCATCAATAAAGAACCCTTATTGTGAGTTCTTCTCTGGCTACAAGCTACAAGCTAGCCACTGCTTTTTGTTCCCCCAAAATACAACAGTATATTACAATAAAAGTCCTCCAAAAATTAAAAACAATTTAAAAGAATAATATACACCTCATTTTTTCATCGCTCATATACAAACAATCTTTGATCAACAGTATAAACCATTAAACCATATAAAAGTCAAGAGTTGCTTATTTTACAAATAGTGCTTTCATAGCTGAGTAACTTTACAATGCTGTGAGGGTACCGTCTGTATTTGTGGATATATTGCTTGACAGTTTATTAAAACCAAGTCATCATACCTTATACTCGGTTGATTGCATCAATACAAAGCAGCCTAAATGGGCAATGGATCCATAGGATCTCTGATTATTGTGAGGGATTTTCAAAAATCACTCAACGTTAGCCTTGTTTTATACTCTCAGTGTAATCAATTTAAACATCCCATTAATTTCACGGAGAACACTATTAGGAATGTAGGATTAAAAAAGCAATGTAGGTATGTGAGCCAAGCCTCCTACCGTTGTGGACAACTACTTTGATTATTCCCTTTAATAAAATATGAGGATAACATTGATGGTGGCTGCAAATGCACACTCTCCAGTTAGCTTGTGAGAGGTAAGGATAGGAGTCTGGATAAATTCTAGCCTGACTGGAAATGATGCACTGTATTGTCTGTGTAGGAACAACACCTTCTACCAGTCCAGTTGTTAGTGGCATTCTTGATTTTCGGTTTTCACCTTATTAATCAGAAAAACCCATTACTTCAAAGTGAGAGATACAAAGAGACCACAGGACCTGTGCTGCTGTGCATCCAGACAGCCCCATCTGCACCACATTAGAAGATGACAGCAAAGTTAATGAAGCACTAGCCCCAAATCTTGGCTGAAGACATTTTGCTGCTGACTTGAGCAATGCAACAAGTGGTGTGTCTTTTGCCAGGTAGGTCTCCAGTTATGAATTCTTTCCCTTGGGAAACCATTTTTGGATGCTGTTGAGGGCTTAGCTTGACCGTGAGCTGTGGTACAGCCTACAGTGACCGCACTTTTCTCTCCCTGCATAAAAAGAAGGGGTTGCACCAACCCGCAGTTCTCAGTCCACATGGCCATGGCAATAGAGGTGGTGATCTGCCTAACACCAGACATCAAACGCAGGCAGGATGCATGGCAGAAAGCAAAGCCTATCATGGAAGCTCTGTGATTTCAACTCCCCTGCATAATTAAAGTAATACATAACCAAGTGTTACTGTTTTAAAGTCTCACTGCCTGCCTACACACTTCCTCACACAAAAAAGTTATTTCATCATGTCTCATCTTCACATCATCGTATTTTTTCCTGATACTGAGCCAAAATATAATGCATTTTTTTCTTGGCTGTGTCTCTGTTTAGATACTGCATTAAGTGCAATACGGAGTAGAGGCTGTAGGTTTGGCCCTGAAGTGATACATGGTCCTGATACTCAGTTTGGTTTTTTATGGACACCCTCCTGCCAAGCTCTCTCGGCTCAGTGGAGGTCTGACCCAGCCCCAGCGAAGGGTGGAGCTCTGTAGCTCTTCTCTGTAAAAAGAGGCTGTGGAAGTGGTGATCAATACCCTACTCCTTTAAAACAAGAAAACAAGACATTACATCTTTGGTCCTAGTGCAGCCCATTTGACAAGCTACTTGAAGGTGTCATGTTTTCTTTTGTATAAACTTTTTTTTGTCTATTATTTTCTTTATTGTTTTAAAAAGGCTCCTTGAAAGTTGTGTGTCAGAACAAAGAGGGAACACTTAGAGAAAGAAAGCTAGAAAATGGGATCCCAATATAAAAATTTGAACCAGTGGTGAGAAAACATTACAAAGCACTTTTGCTAAGTGTTATACAGAGAGTTTGACATTTCACAAGTATACAGTTTCCACCAAGAAAGAGGACACAGGTACATTTTCATACTTTGTCCTGATTCAGGTGTTTTCTCATAGAGAAACTTTGGGGGAAACAATGGCCAGAGTACCGTAACTGCTCATTCGAGAGGCAGTGGTCATACTAACAGATGTTGAACCCTGAATGTGAAAAATGAGTGCTTGTCTGGAAATGCAAAGTTTCTCCTTGGCACCCTGAAGCACTCGCAGACAGACCAAGAACACCCCAGGCACCTTGTGATGGGACTTCTTTAAGCTGTTTGGGGTCCTGTCACATTGTAACCTTAACTATGTCCCGCATGGAAGAGATACCCCTCATAGCATGAATGCCATGTACCTTGGTTTTGCACAAGCAATCTCTGCAACCCCCTTCACATGAAGCTGGGACCAGGGACAGGAGCACCTGTTCCTGCAGGAACAGTCAGTGGCCTCAGTGATGTCCCTGTGCAAACTCAGCAGCTGTCTCGGGTATGGATTGGTCAGCTGCAGCCCTACCCTGGCATCACTCTCCCTATACGAGCCCCTCCCTTTCAAACAAACCACAGGACCACATTTTCTAATGCTAGGGCAGGCTTCAAGTCTCAGTGAGGTTGGTGAGATGGGGCATCACACTGAGGCATTCCAGAAACCACCACATAGTTCCAACTGCTCCCTCTAAAAAAACTTACTTCAATGTTGACTGTCAGTTGGGAACAAAAGGAAGCCCCTGGCCTCTGGATGAATTTACTCAACAAAATCAATTGCAACATGAAGAAAATTTCCCAGGTCAACTGCCCTTGCAGCAGAAGAAAACAACCCAAGCCCCAAAATGAAATCAAGTGCACTGACACTGTACAGAATCACTGGAAAACATCAAAGTAAGATGAAGACTCTTAACTTACATTTTCATATACTTAGAAGTTATTAAAGGTCCTAAATTATTATTGCAAAAGGAGTTCTGTAATAACTACTGCTTTATGAGAGATGCTAAGGACTAACTTGTGAGTATTTTATTTTGCCTTCCATAAGTACAGTAAAAAGGGAAATTTTATCTTTCTCAAGTGGTACGACTGTTGGCTTTTATAAGAGGCTGTGGAATGCTACATTTCCCTATTTAGCTGAGTTTTTAAAATCAGCCTTTTCTACCCACACCTCCAGCTGACCTTTCAAGTTATTTCTGGATGTTGATTTATGCTGCCTAACCACATTCTCCTGTATGAGCACCTATGATCTGCTGGGGCCTCCTTGCTGTTAAATGTGCAGTGAGCTGCAATGGGAAAACCAGGATATTTCTGCTGCTTCCTAGTTTTTTTTTGGTTTTGGTTTTTTTTTTTTTCCTGGTGGAAATGATTTGGTGTATTGTGATTGTCTGTTACCCTGTGAGCATCACCCTGCACAGCACCTGTGCTTCCACCCTTGCTGCACAGTCCCATCCACTCCCAGTGACGCTGTATCTGCCCCTGCAGGCACTACCCAGTTTTTATTTTTTGCTGGCTTTTGAATCATTACTGAGCTGCCAGCTTACAAATCATGGCTTACAGGATGCCTATTTACTAGAAATACTTCACAATATATAGTTGATCCTGCCAATCTGGAATCTACATTTGTATCAACAGTTTGTGATCCTACGTCCTCTTTCCTAGTCTTTTCATCAAAAACATCACATTTGAAGGGAGATGTTCTTTCTAACTTACATTGCTTAATTTTTAGATGAATCTCCTTGTTTCTAGCAATGAATTGCTACCAAATCCCACCTGAACTGTTTTAAAAGGGCAAGTGTTAACCTCTATTTATGCTACATAATGCTGGTGATACACATTGCTATTTCTCAGTGGCTTTCTTGTTTTAGCTAACAGATTAAACAGATTAAAATCAATAAATTCCTTTGTGCAATAGTGTTTGAAAGATTCTGTGGGAGAATATGCACTGTCTGATTTTCTAGTGTTCAGCTTGGAGACATAACAGATTTAGCAAATTGAAGAATTATCTGTGAATTCTGTTAAGATCTTTTTTCAGTTTTATGTACATTTCTGCCAGGGCAGTGGGTGGGGGAAAGCAGCGCTGCCTGTGTGCACATGTTGCACACTTGTGAGAGCAACACAACAAATCTGCTCCCAGGAATGCAAGGAGAAATCTGCTGCTAATTGGACGTGGGAACTGAATTTTGGTTGCTGTTTTAAATACAAGCCACTGATAATCCAAGTCAAACATTGCATCTTCCACACCACTGTGTCTGGGACTCGGTCATGGTGAGACACATCTACCAAACAGAACACTCTCTGGATTCTCACCCAGCGTGCCACTTCACCCTGTACTGTAGTGGCACCCATGAGCTGTACACATACAAACAAGCATGTTACTTAAAAAAGGGATCATTTCACATGACTGGAGGGCTCCTTCCCTCAGTAAATCTGTAAAAACAGTGCTCTAAGGATTTGCTGCTTGATCCTGGGCTTCAGATGCAATACTTAAACTGAAACACACAATGATGTACTCAAAACACAGCAGTGGCATAAATTTGACTGTTTCTTGCTACTTAATATAGACTACAGATCCTCTCCAAGTCAGCTGCTTATGCTACCCTCAAGCAAGTTGCCACCATTCAACTAGTTAAGGGCCTTTGTCCCCAAATGAGAATTTGCTTTCTGATCTAGTATGGTTTGATTAAAATAGCACTGCCAAGTTGCTGGTGGGTTGCATCTAAAGGACTGACTAAATTCACACTTTAGGCACTTTACTCCTCCTACATTCATAAGAAATGTTAGTGATGGAATAATTTTATGGGTCACTAGAAAGAGTAGCTGCTGTGACAGATTTTTTACCATGAAGCTGAAATCTTTGCCTCGCCTTGCCTGCCTATACCACACTAATAACCAGAAGATGATGCTGAGTATTTCAAAGAAGCAGTAGGCAACCCTGTGCTTCAGAAGAGAGAGATAGTATTTTCCATCACTTCAGATTATTCTTTCTTTCCTTAATTCATTCTCTCTGCTCCTCCTGCACTGCCAGGATAGTAACCCCAAAGGGACACGTAACCAGCCCCAGCATCTGCCCCAGAGCGGGACAGCAATTGGCAGTACTTTACTTTGAAGTGACTGAAGTGTACTACTTAAGATGCCCCATTTCTTTGCCAAATGTATAAGGGAAAATGATTTCTGCTCTGAGCCCCTTTAAGAAGGGAAATAAAGCTGCTTGGCTAGAGCTACCTGTGTTTCTTGCCTTAGTCAAGTTTAATTTAGTACAGTTCTTCCAGTCTGCCTCATGAGTGCTCCAATTTGCCACTATTTGCATTTCCTTGACATTTAATTGAAGTCTGTTAAACATTATCTGACACTTCATTTTTCAGTTACGGCAACATCTTTAACAGTTTTGTTGAAGAAGAAAGGCATTTTGACAACTTGACAGCTGCATAAGGGATCAGAACAAAAAAAAGTCTTGGGTCTGACCATCAGAAAACAGACTAGTGAGCACTTTATAATCACGTATAGATGACTTGGAGGTGTGTTCCTCTTGTCAGTTTGTAGAAGTAGTGGTCAGCAGGTGATGCATTGTGCCATTTTGCTCCTTGTGCTAGTTTTCCCCAGACCAATCTACTCCATACTGCCCTGGGCAGAATCGCCCATACATCCCTCTGATGCACTTCTCACCTTTGGGCCAAAAGGCAGTATATGGAGCCAATTTGTAAAAATCTGGTGGTTTGGAATAACAGTTTCAGTTCCAGGAGATTTGGAACATAATTTTTTTTTTCCTGCTGGTGATCTGAGCAACACTTAGCAGATGAGCAGTACAAGCATCTGATCTTGTAAAAGATCCAAAAATTCTGTTAGAAACATTTATAAAAATACAGCATGTAGAAAGGAATTTGACTGTACAATGTGTACAGCTCTCAAGTTCATCCCAGAGTGGCTTTTTACCATGCTACCATTTGAAAATGAAAGGAATGCATCCATATTTCTTCAGTCCGGGAAGATCCTGCTCCATCCCAACATGCATCTGAGTGCAGGTTAGGGGCCTCAGTAATTACATGGAAATGGGCAAGGAAAGACCCAAACTACCATCAGACAGGCTTTGCAGTTTCAAAGCCCCGTGCTGAAAAGCAGAGGTGTGCTTTTTGATGCATTGTGGTTGCCATTTGCTCTGAGCCAGAGTCCGCTCTTGCAGCAGCCAACAGTTCACTTATCCAGCTTGCCTCACTGCAAGAAGAAATTCTCTATGGTCATGCTGAGGCTTCAATGTATTCACTTTTTGGTGCTGCTACCCTCAAGTACTCTGGGTTTTCTGCTGCGGGAACTTTCAAGAGACCGTTAGGTTTGGTTTCCTTCGGTAAGAAGTCCTGCTGGTAGTCAGGATTGTCCAGATTTATTTGGTGGTTGCCTGCCTGGATCCAGTAGGGAGAGCTCTCAAAGGCTGTCTTGGCCAGTGGAGACTGGTTGGTGTTGAGATACTCAGGGTTGTCCACAGCTGTGCTGTGTGAATTCTGGTAGCTGGAGTCTGTGGGGACCTTTGAATTTGCTGTGGGAGAGAAGTTGTTGTAGACTGGATTCTGGACTGCTGAGGCAGATGCTTTATTTGGCACCAACTGGTTTACATATTCTGGAATAAAAAGAAAATAAAAATGAGGAGGAGTGAAAAGGAAGATATAAAATTGATGCAGCCATTTGTGTCCCTTGACATTTAGTTTCAACGGAGCTGCCACTTGCTCTTCGCACATGGCACGTCTCCGAACTTCCCAGAGCGGAAAAGAGCCACAGGCAGGGACTGCCACTTTGTGGCACCAAACATGCTGCCCTGAGGTTCACCATCAAGGATTTTGCTTGCTAACCAGCAGAAAGATGGCTTGGACCACGAGACAGGAGATAGCTACTGCTGATTTTAGTGGTGTGTGGGTGGCTGTGTCCCAGATAAGTGTTCTGAAATGGCAGTTTGGGAGGTTAGCTGCCAGAAGCTGTTTTCCTGGAAAAAATGTTTAGAGATGAGGAAAATGCCTAGAAAATACAGGACTGGCAGTAACAGTGACTCCACATTTCACGTCAGTGCTATTCCTCGCAGGGCCTTTCACCCTTTTTAGCTATGGCATATTCTTGGAACGGTTGGTTGGGATTTTTTAAGGACACAAAGCATCATCACTGCATTATCCAGCCCCATCTCCCTCAGTGTTCACTAGCTCTCTCTCTACACTGGACCGCCTACACTGTAAGTCCATGTGCAACCATGAACTGCCTTCTGTGGACTGACTTCTGAAAGCAATGAAACAGCCATAAAGCTTTTTGTATTGCTGAAATGGTAAAAGGAATGAAACCAAATTTTTAGAGGGTATTTTCTCAAGCAGAAGGCTTTAAACATGTAACCACACAGGCAAACTCCCTGCCTAGATGGCACACACGGCTAACATAAGGAACTCGGCTCATGAGGGAACTGAAATGAGAAATGGTCAGAAACAGACAGATAAAGGCTAGGAAAACGATATGTGCACACTTTTTCACTCCTATTTACTGAGCAAAAAGGGTAGAAAGCGTTTGAAATGCTTCCTTTCTACAGAAAAGTATGGAAAGTGATTATATTTGCAACCAAATGGCTTGTGAATGAGTGGCCGTGGGATGGAAACACAGGAGAGGTACTCACCTGGGGCTGGTAGGAAGCTGTCATCTATGCTGTTCTCCAAGAAAGTGCCTGTTGGGTCTGAGCTATACCTCTGGACAAAGCTGTCTTCCCGCACAGGGTGCCCCTGCTAGGATGAAAGTAGAGAAAAACAGTATTAAAGGGACTGATTTGTAGAAGGTGTTCCACATAGGAGGACTTACTCCTTTATTAAAGGTCATTCTACTTACCCCGTTCCTGTCAATGCAGGTTGTAGCAGAGTTGTTGCTGGTAGCACTCTTAAAAGACAGAAAAAGAAAATACAGACATTATGAGAAAGCAGTTCACTCTTAAAATTGCTTGTCATGTTTCCACAGTGGAAAAATTTCATACCAATGAACTCAAGAGAGGAGTTCGAGATGTAGAAGGGCTGTTGAAAAAGCCCTGGTGTGGCACGAGGTACTCATCTGCATCCACTATATCCTCCATGTCCTCCTCCTCCATCAGGGTGCGATAAAACTTGGAGTCCGTAGGGCTGGGCAGGTGCATCCTATCATCTCCCTGTTAAAAAAGTCAGCATGAGACAGGACTTGCAGACTCCTTTCAAGCCCTCATTCTCCCCATCTCTCTGAGACAAAGTAATTTAGCAAGAGGCACAAGATGCAAAATCTTGACTCATAGATTCACAGAATATTCTGAGTTGGAAAGGACACACAAGGACCATCAAGTCCAAATGCTTAAGTAAATGGCCCATACAGAGATCTATGTGTTTAACCAAATTTACCTAGAGTTCAGGGGAATTTGGGCCTGCAATCTCAGTCCATGCTGCTGTAAAATAACTGCATTTTGAAGAGGAACAAACTGTTCTACTCTCATGACTACAGTATGGACTGTTCCTGGTCCTAGACTGGGACCAGTGCTAAGAAAATAGTGACCAGTCTTGACATTTTGTTTGTGGTTCTAGCTGAATGTGTTAAAACCTGGAAATCAACAATAAACCTGGCCTTCAGTTATCCATATTATATGTTTTCATATGCGTTACTAGTTACTTTGGGCCTCAGATGAAATGCCCATCAGACATCTTCCCCCCCCTGCAGTTAGTACCTGTATAACGAGATAGCGTGGAGGGTCACGGGCCATTTTTGAGAATTCAGCTATCAGCTCACGAAACTTGGGACGGCTGTCTGCGTCGATCATCCAGCCTGCAGGAAAAGCAATGCACAAACAAAATTGTTTTGGTGACCAAACACAGAGTTTAAAATAAAATATAACAGCCAAAAGAGCAGTGCCATGCGTGGAACAAAGAAAGGAGCTACCCCTAAGGGACCACCATAAACAGTTCATTCACCAGCCATGGGTGTGAATTTCAGGATTTAAAATGCAGATCTTGGCAGTTTTGGGAAGAAGGAAGTAAAACTGCATGTTGGAAAACCTTCAGGCTGAGTCTGTCTCCTCTCCTGCTGGCCTATCTCTATGGGGGCAGGCAGGTTCCACTTGAGGGATAATCCAAATCAAGTCTGCTTTGAAAAAAGCTCTTGAAGGAGAGGAAGCAAACTGACACCAGTGGGTGCCTGCAGAGGTACCATGATTTGACCATTGGACAGTCCCTGGACTGCTTCATGACGTCCTGGGAAGCCTACAGCAGAAGCCTCCCTCTGTAGCAGATGTCTTCTAAAATTCAAAACATCCTCACTGGAGACATTTTGAAAGATTACTGCAACCAAGCTGTGTTTAATTAGTAAACAGATTTTAACAAAAGTAAGTCCTCAGAGCTTAGCATGGATCAATGCTGGAAGAGATTTCAAATATAGATACTGGAGGTTTTACATGTGATATTAGTTAGGAAACCCACATTTTCTGTAATCAACTAACAGATGAGCTGATCTAGAGACTCTTGTGTTTAAAATTAAAAATAATAAAGGTCAAGCTTAGTGTGTCTAGAGGAACTCAGAAGAAACAGCCTATCTGTAGTAATGGAGAAATGAAGTGGTAATATGTCATCTGAAATCTGCATTAGACAAAGGCAACCACATTAGACAAAATCTCAGAATTTCCAGTGACTTTTTACCATGCTAGGAATACGATTCCCTGCTAATTCAAAAAGAAATGCTTCTTGCTTTTAGACAAAATGGAGCATTTGGGAGTTCACTGTTCTTGCAGGAGTAGCATCTATTGTTTCTGACTTTACCTCTGAGTTGCATATATTTAAATGCTGTTTTGTAAATTTAAAAAAAAGTAATTATTGTGCAATAACTTTGAACATTTCAGTTTATACTTTCTGATTATAAAAGAGGTGACTGGGAATCCTGAATTCCTTTAGGCAAAATAGCACAGCTTTAATGGGCTCTGCACTGTAGCCTGCAAACATGAGGTGACCAGAGCAGCGAAAGATGTGCAGCTGAGTCCTGTGCCAGAAGGAAGGCTCAGCCCCCAGCTCCTCACACTCTTGCACTTAAATTCAGTGTAATGGCATGAAAGGGATAGGGACACCCCATTGGCTGTGTTTTAAAATCAACAGGTACCTGATTAGGTGCCTGGCAAAATGCCTCCTTTCTACATCTGGACTGACCCTAAGGACAGACAGGGGCTGAGGTGTCCGTAGGGCTCAGACCCTACTCTGACGAGGAGTTTCTAGGACACTGCTTTGGGGTCTGGGCACCTCCCAGGCTAGGTGCACACTTCTGGATGCAGTTCCTGCTTGCCCTGCTGAGCACAGGATCAGACTCACCTTGTGTGGTGCTTGTCCCACCACAGCAGTATGTGGGTGCTCTAGGATTCCCCAAAATTGTTGCACTATGGAGTGTTCCTGGTAGTTTGGCTCCTGTTTCAGGAACAGGTACATGTTGCTCCAGCGAGAAGGTCTTAAATGCCACCTAGTGGGCTGCTTATCACATCCTCACAGCAGTGAGCAGGGATGTGGCAGTCATGGCCTAGAGATGTGTGGGAAGCCAGGTAGTAATCTGACATTTGGTAGCTGATATAGATGGAAAGGGGGTTTGAGGTTCAGAAGCCCTTTGGCATGCCCTAAAATGGCCAGAAAGTGGCCCTCTGCTCTTGAGCTACTTTACTGCAACAGCTGCATGCCAAAAAGGGACCAGCCAAAAATGAGCAAGAAATTGGAAAAGGAACTCTGAATCCTTATGTGTATCTGACATTACCATGGTGCCTGCACTCTCGACACTCCTTCAGTAATAATCCACATGTGTGATTGCAGTGGGAGGCATATTACTGAACTAAGGGGGAACTTGGAGGAGAAAGCAGTGTTCATTTTATTTCCTAGACGCACAAAACCAGAGTATCAGGCAAAGTGGTTGGTGTCATGCTAATTTATACTGCCTGACCATATCAGTTTAAAATAATTGAAAATATCAGTCAGTGGTGTGAATGCTGAAAAAACCATTAGTTTGTTGAATGAGTGACTCATGAAACCACATCCTGTGCTCCTAGGTAAAGCTCAAAGTGTAGGAACACACTCTGGTGTCACCACTCTTTTCACACAACCCTATTTCTGTCCCATTACCAGGAACACAGCATAAAATGCAACTGAGTTACTTATTCAACTTAGATGAGCAGCCACAACCCCAAGTGTGAACTCACATTTGACCATGATCATGTACACGTCGATGGTACAGATGGGGGGCTGTGGCAAACGCTCGCCCTTCTCCAGGACAGAGGAGATCTCACTGGCAGGGATCCCTTCATATGGCTTGGACCCAAATGTCATCAGCTCCCAAACTGTCACACCTGCAGGGTGGGAAGAGAAGATCATGAGAGACTGCCAGGAGCTGGACTGCTCGCCCTGGGTGTGGAGAGGGGGCAAGCAGAGAGGGGTCCCCTGGAAGCACTGTTTTGCCAGAACCCCAACAAGAGAAAGCATTTTCTGGCATGATTTTATAAAGAGATTAATATAACAGTTTGAAATCATCCTGCTTCCCTTTAAGGTTTTGTTTTTTCCATTTTTTTTTAATCTCAGCTAATATATTAGTGTTGAACATTCCACAAACTGCCCAGCCCCACGGAAAGGAAATGCAGGTTACTGTCTCCCAACTCCAACGCAGCAAGTGGTTTTAAAAAGGGAAGTTGTCTTTTTGTTTGAAAACAATCTCTCTGGAGACAAGCAGAAGCAGTTTTTGAAAGATGTGTAAACCAGCTGCCTAAGCGTCATTTGCTGACATACCATGGACTCCTGTGATGTAGCTGTTGTGATTGTCTAGTAGCTTAGGATACAAAACAAGATTTTGGATGCCAAGATACATAAATGGATTAGGAAGACCAGAGGCTGCACTGTTTTGAAAAGGACACAGGATCTGACCATCTGCGTTAAATATTTTCCAGGAATATAAGAGCCTATGGCGGGGGAAATTTTGCAATAGGTTGCTTTGAAAAGTTTCCTTTCTACTCCTTTCTTTCAAGCTGGCTTTATGAACTATACCAAATACAGAATAAATTCTCTAAGGAGGTTATCACTTTGCTTCCCTTTTAGCATTATCCTCTCAATAGCAGGACAGCATGAGCACTTTAGGCCTCAGCAAAGTTACACTGACTGACACCGACTGATAGTGTGGCTGATGATTTTAAGTCCTCCTTCTAGTTACGTGGCTCTATTGCCAGCTCCATTATATTTCACATGAAGCTGATGAAGAAAAACTTCAACAGAACTTCAGCAAATGGACCAGAGTGTCCTACCTGTAGCCCCTTTCAGGGGAGGGGTCATTACCCAAAACATATTCTGTGAAACATCTTACACCTCACTCACATGCACTTTCGTGGGGGTTTTACTTTGTTGAATAGGTGGTTTGGGCCCAGTGTTTATATATTTCATCTCTCATTCTTCTCACAATAGAAAGTAAAAAGGCCAGTGCAGAGTCACCAGCAAATCCTGAAATTTTGCAACCCATCTACAATAATTGTAACTGTTTTTAAACTCACCATAACTCCAGACGTCACTTTGATGAGTGTAAATCCGGTGTAAAATTGACTCCAACGCCATCCATTTAATTGGAACCTAGGAAAATTCACAAAGAATCCTTAAGAGGCTAACATAAAATTTATCAGGGATATTTACCACCAGGTGGTGTGTAAATCAATAGTTTGGTTGCAGAAGGAAAAAAACAAAACCAGCCAGCACGACTATCTGAATGGCAGAACAGGCAACTTTTGAGTCCCCCTTTATTATTTTCATATATTATGAAGAACCTGGAAACGTGTGGAATACTAGGTATATTACGAATATCTCTTACAAAACAGTTTTACAATATTTTTAACAGTCAAATAACTACTTTTTAGCCTTCTATCAGAACAGGATACAAATCCAATCTTAGGCTACATGACAAAGACTGATCTACACCCATATGGCTTCTATTTATGGCCTCTGCAATATTTGCAAGCAGCTTCTTTTTAATTTCTCAGCAGGACGCATTCCCTCCATCAGCACGCAGTACAACACGAAGGCGAGTTGAACCAAGTCTGACAGGTCTTTCTTCTGCTATAAATATACAACATTCCCTTTCTCTTTATAAACTGCACAGTGTTATTGGTGTTGGCTACACTGATGAATTTTCCCAGACATTCTGGGTGGGAATTTCAAACGCATTTGCTGCTCTGCTACCTCTGCTCCCACTGCAGTCCCACTGGTCTGATGCTGCTTTGGCTGATTTCAGAGGACTTCCACAGGCTTCAAAGGCAGCATGCTGAGATGGCAGCTGAGAGCTTTGAAAAACACACTCCCTTTTCCCCTCTTTGTGTGAGGCTTGTGCGCAAGCACAAACACTGGCAATGCGCAGCAGTTCATTCTGCAGTGTGCTTTACCTTGCCTCCCTCAGCATGATATTCCTTCTCGTCCGCACCGAGCAGCTTTGCCAGCCCAAAGTCCGTGATTTTCACGTGTTGAGGAGTCTTAACAAGGACGTTCCTGGCAGCAAGGTCACGGTGCACCAGGCGCCGTTCCTCCAGATAGTTCATTCCCTGCAATATAACACACTGTTGGCAAGGCCTCATGCACTCGGAGCTCGGAGACACAAGTAAGTCACCAAACATCAGCTGTGGTAATTACACACACCACCACAAACACGTGGTAAGCTATCCCACCTGCACTCTCCATTTACATGATGTTTATTGCAGGGTGAGGATGAGTGCTTGCACTGTTACTCTTACCCTCCAGGAACCTTCTTGTGGGTCCAGGAACTGGTGGAGTGATGAAGGAAAAACAGTAGTGGGTACAGTAGATACTAGCAGGAGATAGGGTTCCTTTGGGATTTACTTCAAGAAATACAAAATCAGATGGAATTTATAAATAAGGGGACAAAGTCTTCTTTCAGTTCTACTTGTGCAAACCCAGTGACTTCAGGAGAGCACAGTACAGAGTTTAACTATCCCCTGCCATTATGTAGGTAGGCCAACCCTACAGAGAGTATTTAGACAACCATTCAAAGTCGCTCATACTGTGTTTTATTATAGGCAGCATACTCTGCCTTCTCCTTGCTAACGATGAGGCAGTCCACTGCAAAGGTGAAAACAGGGGAAAAAAGTAAAAAATTCATTTTAAGTCTGAACTCAAGAGTTGCATCCATTTTCCAGTACTCTTTGAAAAAGGCAAGTTCTTCCAGTTTCACTGCCTCCCATGATTAGGCTGGATTCCCCATAGCATACGTGCTTTTTACGTACGACTGCCTCTCAAGGAAGAATATAACTAATTGTGCTGGTTTGACTTCTAAAGCTTAAATTTAACAGCTGTGTTTCTGACCACAGAGATTACTCCCCTTTCCCTCAACGCCAGTCTCTTGGTGTATGGAATCAAAAAGTTCACGATTTCCAAGTTTCCTGCAATATCTTTTCCAAAACCCACAATTATTCCCAGTCCATAAGTTTCTGCTGGCGGTAGCCTATGCTCTTGTATTTTTATAAAGAGAATTAATAAAAAATTACTTTTAACCTACAAAGTTAACACTGAAAAGATCATGTTGATGTGATGCCAGAGGACTGGAGGGAATAATTGCCTTCCATCCTCCACCCGCTTCCTAAGCCCACTTCTAACCTGGACCACCACTGAATCCTCCCCACAAGTCCCTCAGCAGAACTTCACCCATGCACTGCTGATGTTGCCAAAACAAACCACCCAAACAAACTGGCGCAGTGCCACTACGAGCGTGCACTGAATCACACAAATAGATCTTTAGCAAGCAGAGCTCTTGAAACAAAAACTCTCGAGCTGCTGACAGAAAACAGACTATCTTAAAAAAACCCAATAATTCCATAATCTGGCCCCAGTAGGACAAAAGTTCTCCTGCTAAACCTGACTTGCTGCAGAGGCTAATAAGACTCAGAGCTGCTGAAAGGCAGAATATCAGTGTCACACTAAGCTGTTTAAGGCGCTGATGGCTGAAGACTCGTGCACGTGCATAACCATACACTGAAGATGCTGAACTGCCCATTTAGAAAGTTCAGCAGATCTTTAATTGTGTGCAGGCCTGGGGTTTCAGCCATTTTTCATCACTAAGCATGAGACCAGTGTGTTCAAAGAGTTCCTTCACAGTGTTTCTGCACATGGAGTGTTTATGCTCTGTCATAACATCTTGCCTGAAAGAGAGGATTCCATACCTCAGGGAAAGATAATGTTTGTAAAAGATGCAAAGAAAACTTATTTCAAAGCTGTGAAAACAGAAACAAAAATAAGCTTCCCAGGGAACTTGCCTCCTGCTGGTTAGTTACCAGACATGTATTTATTTCAAATTTTTTTTTCTACTCAAAAGTAAATTTTTAAAGAGTCAGAGAATTTTCAAAAATCTGGCATAACTTTATCAGAGTAGTAACACCAGATACATTGGTGGGAAAAAGCTGTACACCAGATTTATGAGTGCTTTGAGGAAAACTTCAGTGTGGAGCAGCACAAAGGAGTATGTTGAAGGTCAGGCATTGCTGGCAAGGGTAGAAGTTGCTATGGGCAAATGTTGAACCGCCACGAAAAAATCAAACGGAAGCAAACAATTGTGAATGGCAACCTTTTGGGCAAGCGATGCCCCAAGGATCCATTTGGGGACCAGTTCTGCCACCTTAAAAATTAACAAGGAGAAGAAGGAGGAGGAGGGGAAATACGGCCTCCAGCTCATCCTCCAAAAGGACTGAAACCAGGACAGAGCAGTAATTGATTTTAAACAAGAAAGCAAAAGAGTCACAAAAAGTCACAAAAGAAATGCAACTCACATCCCAGGTGGACACATAAATTAAAATTCACTTGTTGTGGAGGGCAATGTAAAAAAAGTACACACACTGAGATGAAAAATGTGCTCTGTAGACATTTGGTGGATACATTTCTGAGGTCCTCAGCACGTTTCCTGAAAGCAAACCATGGCTGGGATGTATACAAGGCCTCAAGGGACCGATAAGGTTTTAAGTGTGTGGTTATCCTGCAGACCAGCATTCCTGAAATAAGCAGCATTAAAGCAACCATGCTGTGTGGACACTGCCATCTCATATGATGAATCGCCAACAAATTGCAGTTATTTTTTTGCTGGTTTTGCTTCGTTCTTCCATGCTTGCAAATGGCTAACCACCATCCAAACACAGCATATTGCTGCCAAGGGCTAGAAGTTGTATTGCAGTTCCTTTGCTGCTCTTTGGTAAACAGTACCGAGTGTGATAATGAGTCTTTTATGGCCACTGCAGTTAGCTTACAGACCCCAGCTCAGAATCTATAAATTACAGAACAGCTCTCTCAGGGGTGCCTGAATGCCTTTTGGTCAAAGCCAGCCTGCACAAGGATGGAATTGGTATTCAATAGTCAGCAGATGCAATCCCTTGCCTCAGAGATTTCAGTGTGAAACTCCCTGAGGCACACAGGAAGGTGTGTTCAACAACATCACTGTCCTGTGATGCAGCCTGAAGAAATCCACTGATGGAAGCAGCATTTTGGTATGGGAATTGACAAACTCTATTGCCTTCCCTGCTGCCTGTGCTGCATCACATTTGCATCTCATTATCATTTCAATACTGGGTGTTTGGTTTGGACATATATGTCTAGGTGACAATATTATGCTGCCTAGAAGCATTTTGAAGAATAGTTGAGGTTTGCTCATCAGCATGAAAACAGTAAATTGTTCAAGAAAAAGTAACTGCTTGCTGCCATGTAATAAGATACCTAGGATCCAGGTGGTGAAACAGACAGATTTGCAGAGACAGGTAATTACATAAACACATTACATGCTGTCAGAACACTGAGTTTTAGCTGATCTGGAGTTCTGGTCTGCTTACCTTTGCAATCTGCACACACCAGTTGAGGAGGTACTGGGAGCCGATGTTGTCCTTGTGCTCTCGGATGTAATCCAGGAGGCAGCCATAAGGCATCAGCTGTGTGATGAGCTGAACAGTTGAAGTGAGGCAGATTCCCAGCAAGCGACACACATGAGGATTGTCAACACTAGCCATCACATAAGCTTCCTGAGAATAAAGGCAAAAAAAGCAATGTGAAACACTCCCTTTGGCATGACATGAATATTCAGAGGCAGTTTAAAATAACTTGGTCATCTGAGAGCTTGCTAAAATACTATATGCAAACTCTGTGCCTCATATCACATACAAAGTATATATACTTCCCACTCTGTGGACCAGCTATTTTCCATTCAGTGGAATGTCCACATTTTGAACACCAAATAATCACTGAGATGCCACAGAAGAGCCAGTCTCTCACTACTGGTACACCAAGCAAACACTGGACATAAAATCCTGGTGGATTAAAACTTACAGACCAAGGAGGAATTAATAAATTGAACATCAACTGGAAGCTGATGGGATTTCATCATTTTGAGCACCTAATTGCAAGGGCAACACATTTTTGTGGACATGTGTCATATGGCTTTTTTCCCCAGAGACCTTTTCATGAAACTGACTGGAAATCAGTATTTTTGAGACTTCTGCTCCCCTGTCAAGGTTGGTACTAACCCAGAAAGTCAAAGTTGTTTTCTAGAATGTGGCTGAAATTCTCATTTTTTAAGAGACCATGTTCTTCTTGACCATGTTGTTCTTCAGTCCATGTCAAATCAAACAGATTAATAATCACTTCACCACTTTAGAACCTTGAATGCTTGTCTTTAAGTAACAACAGTGAAAATACTGTCCTCAATTGGAAAAGCTGTTTTAGACTCATATAGCAATGTAAATGATACCAGGAAGGTACTTGGAATGTGGGAGCCCAACCATAACAGATGCTTTGGTCAACTGGAATTTTGGGGTTTAGTTTCATATAAATGTGAAAAACTCTTTTTTCAAATGTGGGTACACACTGTGTAGCTTTAGCTACCTAGCCAAGATACCCAAGGTACCTCCTCTTCTTTTGTTCTTCTGTGGGAAGGGAAAGACCCTTTCAGAGGGTGGTTCAAAGACATCCTTTAACATGGCCATGGGGTAAAAATCTCTGACCTCAAGGTTTTTGTGTGCAAAAAGTACTTATGGATTGAAATTCGAGATCTATGTTTACACTCAAATCCACTGCCAAGTGCCAGCTCAAAGAATGGATTCCGACTGGAGAAAAAAAATTAGAGCTGCAGTTGTTTGGTTTCTTTAACTAATTTTGTGTCTGATTTACAGTATGTCACTTTTAGATATTTTAAAAGTAATTTGATTGAAAAGCAACACAAGGGGAAATGAATGGGAATTTTCCCATTCAGTGAGCAGGTCTGCACCTTGATTCAGCATCTGCAGTAACACCTACTAATCACCCCTTGGCAATTCAGGCTAGCAGTCCCCCAAAGCCTAAAATCATAGTGAAGACACAAATGGTGCAAGGGAAAGACCAAATCTGCTCTTTCGAAGAGCTTAGGAAAATAAATACCATAGCACTTCACTCATCATCTAGCAAGCGTTCCACAGATGTCACACAGCTCCATAGCTGGTGAGAACTATTATTAAACAAAGTTATTAAGGCAATGACGTTCAAGAAATAAGCAACCCCAGTTCTTAAGCAATACTTTCTGGCCTCTGTGTTGCTGCTTAACGTGCCAGCCTAAGCAAAACATGATGTAATGCAGCCTCTTTTGAGGTACTAGTTCTGCATTTGGTATCCCTGTTTCGGAGCCCTTGGGATGAAAATGGCCTCCAGGCAGACAGGTTAAATAGGATCTCCACCAGAACTGGTAAGAGCTCGTCAAGCTACTGCACGGTGTGGGCACACCATTGAAAAACATCCCTCTCCCATGGATAGCACTGATTGTGTGGGCTAGCTCAAGGAAACATAAAGCAGGACCACAATCTGCTATTCAGTTCATTTATATTTGTGGCATCATTTTTTAGATAATCTCGCAAATTTGTTATCCAATACTCAGACATAAGCGGAGACCAAAACAACTTCATTTCCCTATGCTTCCAAACTGAGCTGTTGTAATGATGAAGGATGCCTTGCTTCCTGTTGGGATTCAGATCCATATTGTATTCATTCTGGTGGGGCAGGGTGGGGAGAAGACTGCAGAGTCAGAGCTGCTCTCACTGCCCATGTGCCGTGCAGCCCACGTGGGGCTGACCTGGGGGCTGAGCACTGGGATGCTGCAGGAGCAGGGTGGGTGTTTGGGCCACACAGCTTTTGAAGAGTGTCCAAGTGTCGACACTGCCTCTTCCATTTGATACTGCAAAGGAAAATAGGCCACCACCTCCTCCTCGCAGGGAGCAGAACAGAGATATTGTGTGGTTGTGGGTCCCTCTAAGTAGCCCAAGACATTGAAGTGGGTCTTTGTTTCAACTGTTTATCTTGGAAATCTCTTCGGGTGCGCTCTGACCTGCTCCAAGCATGCTTGGTATTTAACAACAACCTTCTGAATTAACCCTACCCTAATAAAATCAGCCAGAGCTTGCGTGGATTACAAGAGCTAAAGCTGCTGTGCTTGTTCTATACCTAGTGTGATTCTGTAAGACAAATATTATTTAATTAGACATTATTATCTTTGAGGTTCCAGTGACCTTGGAAAATTGATTGTGTAGCAAAAATCTGTTTTGAGAAGAGCTTTTGGAGTCATCCCTCTGACTTCTTTCCCTGGTTTTGTATTTTTTGAAATTTAGTTCTGAAATAAAGAGTTCCAACAACCAAATTATCTAAAAATGAATAGGATTGAAAAGGCAAGAGCTTTTTTGTTAAGCATCCTAATTCAAAGGAAAACACAATGTGGGGATTTGCTACAGAAATGTCTTTTAGAAGAGAAAGTACTTTGATACCACTGAAGAGCACACAGTTCCTGCATCTCCTGCCCTGTCCAGTGATCTTGATCTGCTGAAGGAAGGATGAAGTACTGAAGGCTTGTTCACTAAATCTTCCTACAGCATACATGCCTTCAGGAATTTAATGCAGCTAAGACCAAAGCATCCTTTGTGAACACTGTGTTATGCTCCTTATCACTGTGAGGAGCAGAATGTGGGGCAGAGCTCAGGGCGGGCAGCTGAGCAGCATCTCTGCCAGCTCCTCAATGCAAGGAATGCCAGTGAAGGGAGGGATCACAGGCAGGTGAGGGGCAGGAATGAGGGCCACATAGGTAGGGACCTGGGGAAGGGCTGAAACTTGTCTGGAGTCCAACTAACTAACTAAAACCAGAGTGGATATTGCTTCCTGTATGGATTCGGAGATGGACCAGCTATTCTTTTGCACTGCTGCAATACACATATCAAATCACACGGTGCATAACACACATTACTCTGCTGAAGCAGAGTAATGTATTGGAATAACAGTGTTTGCTCAGGGTGACTTGAAAAATCCAGCGAGCTTTATTATCTTCAGTAGCACAACTGGTGGTTTGTTCACAGATATTTATCCTGAGACTTCTCACTACAAGGACAGGCTTTTTGTCAAGATCTTCACCAGCTTCAACCAGTGGAGATGAACCTTCCCATCTGAGGTGTCATTTGCTGGCCAAAACCAGATTTAAAAGAAAATTCCTTCTAAATTCAGTCCCTACCAAAATAAAAAAAAGTTCCACAGCTTTCCCCATGGCTGAAGGATTTGTGTGCTTGATTAACAACACCATCTGTTCCAGACAAACAGGACCCTGGACATACCAGGGACAGGACAGACAGACAGACACACTTTTTTCTTTTTGCTTAGGACTGAACCACAGTCCTAAGGGAAATCTGAAGTTACACTGAACTTCTGAGTGCTCCTCTCCTCACTCAGCATTCTCCTTTCCTTGTATAGGAATTTATATACCCTTGGTGCTGCATGTTCCATGGCTTTGGATCTAGTTAAGATTTTCATCAATTCCAGGTTCAGGGAACTTTGTATTTAGGACTCTGGCTCACTCATTGTAAACTCAAAACATTTATGAACTCCTAAATCAGTATCCCATAGCCTTTTCTCCTGTTTTCTGAAGGGATGAGCTACATCCAAGCACTAAAATAAAAATCCCAAGCTTCTTTCAGAATGTGAGATAATTTCTTGCATTTTATGGCAGAGAAATCAGACAGCTGTGATTTTTAAATTTTACTTTGGATTTATAGTTAATTTAATCCTATCTAACCAAGCAACTAGCTTATGACAATCCACAGGACTCATAAACCATTAGGTCTGCTGTTATTTGGCTTAGTTGCACCACCGTAATGACAATGAATGTTACAGCTTAAGGCCTGAAACATCAGAATAAAGAAAAAAGAATTAGTTGTAAATGTATGGTCCTGAACACTCCTTAGGTGCTACTCCACGAGTATAAAATCTGTATTTGGATTGGGTTCATAGGAGACACAAAAGCACTTCACAGACTGGGCTGCAAAGTGCAGTACTTCTAGATGGAGAATTGAGTTTAGGATGCAAAGTATTTCTTCCCACACAAAATCCTGAAACCCCTCTAGCTGTTAGAGAAGAAAATCCACAGACCACTGACAACTCGAGAAAACAAACATGAAAACTCACATCAAGTATTTCCTTGTTGGCTTTTGGTGATGTAGCCTCTCTCAACTCTTTAATAGCAACAGGAATTTTAACCTTCTCTCCTTCTGGGATCCAAAGTCCCTACCAAAAAGAAGCACAAAGAGTTATTCAGTCTCATACCTAACAGGTTAATTCCACATACATATTTTACCTCTTCTGAGTAGACTTAAATATTCTGGACAATGGAAAAACATGGCAGACAACAAAAATATGCAAAAAATGTGTCTTGTGGGTATTACCAAATTCCTGTTAATGGGCTGGTACTTCTCTTTCAGTCAGCTCTAGTCTGTACTTTTTTGAAAAAACATATTCATTACTGTCCTTGCATAAGTAACCCAAGAGATGCATAAAGAGCAACTTCAGTGGATGGAAATCTAACTAATTAGAGCATCACAGCAACTGCATGTGCAAAACCTTGCCACTTCCAATTTATAAATCATGGGATGAAAATGATCAGCATTTTCTCATTAAAATAAGATGGCATCTATACTGTAAAAATAATCCAGTCCTAAACATATGCAGTGGCAGGGAAGTCTATGTCCAACTGGTGCAGTGCTCAACATCTATAGTGTCAGGAGGCCATTTAGGTGGCAGGTCAGCAGTGTGGCACTGTGAGGACATGCTGCTGAAATCCTCAGCAGTGTAGGTCCACACCTTTTTGTGCCCCTGAAGTTCCTAATCATAGCTGGAAGCCCAATTCAGAATACAGAACTTTATAAAGAGATATAGGAACCTACAACTACTGGCAAAGCCTGAAACATATATCCTGAATAAAAGGAGGAACACGGAAAAGTGGAACTTGATGAAGAAGCACAGAGGATAAACAAACACCAAGAGAAAAAGTACCTTGTGAACCTACACAACTAAAGGTGTGCAGACACTTTCACACATCTGAATCAGTTCTAATGAAAGAATGATTGAAAATTCTAATGAAAGAACGTTTGAAAAAGAACATCCCAGATGACACAGAAAAATGGCTCTGCACTGAGAAGTGCATTTCTTTTTTTCCTTAATACTCACAATAGGATGTATTTGACTGTGGTAGTTTTTAAGTCAATGTCTTTGTTCTCCAGGTTCAGCAGTATGGTTTTGGCAATGTTTTATGTAAACCATCTCCTTTTACCCAATTTCTAACAAAACTAATGATGATTGAGTAATGTCTCTACCCTTCAATAGATAGATACATGCTATAAATTCTAGTTAAAAAAAAATCTACACAATGATCGAAGCTCCTAGTTCTTGCTTTGTTTGGGCAGCTTCTGCAGGAGGGACCAAGATGAAAAGGGCAATAGAAACATGGTGATCTTACCTTATAAACAGTGCCAAAAGCTCCAGAGCCTAAAACTTTGACCTTTTTAAATTCTGTTTCCTTTAAAATTCTCAGATGAGCCTGGTTTGGTGCCTCCCCGCTGGGTGTCAGTGGTTCAACAAGCTGGTGCAGAGAGACGATGATAGAAGGTTACACAGTTTGGAAGGTCGAACACTTTGTGGAAGCAAATAAATCCTTCCTTTAAAATAATGAACGTTTGATTCCATGTGAAGTTTTTGGGAGGATAGCTCTGCTCTGACTTGCAGGAATAAATACCTGCTCCAAAAATCAAGCACAGAGTGGCAACTGCCATTTTGAAGGAGAATGAAGGAATACCTCTTCTCAAATGGGGGCTTTGACTTCAAAGCCTTGGAACACATGGCATGAAAAATAATGTAATTACCACAGATGCTAAAGGAGATTATTTTTGTTTTGAACTTGTGAATAAATTATTAAAATGTTTAAAATAATGGGCAAGAATCATCTGCAACCTTTCATGTCTGCTCTTGTTTTACTGGATAAAATTCCCATGGTACCAGTGGTTCCCCCAGACCATGCAGTGTACAAGCAGCAATTGAAACTCTGACAGTGATTCTTTCCTCAAAAAAGAAGGATGTTGAATTGGCTATTGATTTTTTAAAAATTTTATCTAAGCCTTATTGCAAACAGCGGCTATGCCCTCCAAAGACATTTAACACTTTTATGATGCATAAGTCAGCTTTTTCCTTAGTGTTTTTCCTTTTGCTTTTCCTTTGAATAAAACCATATTTAGCTAGATTCAATCTGATTTTAGAGGGTCAGCAGCCTCTCTGTTGTGATGAAATGTCCTCATTTTGAGGAGTCCAGAGAGTACAATATGAGCTGAGCACAAATTGAACTCTACTATCACAACTGCAGAATACAACAGTATGTAAAATATTGTTTCGCAGTGCAATGAAAAACAGGCCAGCTTGGTTTATTTTCTTTTTTTAAGGATATTAGCAGCTGACTCTGCAAAGCTGGCAAGTACAGAAAAAGGCTGCAACTGGGATTTTAGCAGAATGTTAAAAACAATTGGCTTATTTACTAGAACTGGACTAGAAAGAGAAGAGGGCTAACCACAAAAGAACAGCTTCCATCCAGGATTAGGAGTTTTGCTACATATGAGGTATCCAGAGGGTGATGCTGTAATGCACACAAAGCCACACCAAAAACAAAAAGCAGTGTAGAAACCTTGTTCATGCCCAACAGGGCGAACCATTCACTTTGATGGCTTTGTCAGCTTTTTGTGCTAAAAACAAACCAAAGACATGACACAAACACTTCCTCAATTCCTTTCCCTCTTCTCCTTATTTTCCACAGGATCAGGCACGCACCTGATCAAGAGGGTAAAATTTTCAAAAGCACCCCAAGCTGCCACAGGAGCCTCAAGGCTTGTCTGGAGGGACACATGATTTGAGGCTGAAGGTCTACACAGCAAGGTAGTATGGATCAGCAAACACATTGCACCTCACCCTGAAGGTGTAGTTTTTTCTGAGTACACAATCTCAGTGACTTTCCTTGGGATTGAGCCATCCAAATCCCTTAAATCTTTTGAAAATTATATGCAGAGGGATCAGATTTGAGATCAAGTGAGAAGATGTGAGGTGCACACTGCCCCTTTCCTGAGTAGCATGGCAGCCACCGCATTTCCCTTTCCAAGGGACTGCTGAGTTACAAGGCAGATGCAGGGTGCTTTAATCCTCTGGTGCGAGCAGGGGGGCACCCACTGCCCCAGATGAAGCAGGGGTGCTGGCAGCACTCACCTCCCTCTCCTGCAGCAGCCGGCGCAGGGTCCGCTTTCTGACGATGTGGCGTCTCCGCAGGTACAGGCCGATGCCCAGCCCCACCACCACCAGGCACAGGAGACCTCCGACAACACCGGCTGCGATAGAGGGGATCTTGGAGCTGCAACACAGGAGGGGATGCACAAAGAGAAAAAAATTCTTAGGTGTAAGATTTTAGAGAAGCCCTACAGAGCTTGCAGGAAGCCTTAGGTTTTGATCAAGCACACACTCTGGACACCTAGGTAAGCCTATTTGACACTTCAGATTTCCTGGGTACCTGTACTTTTAAGTCCCTCATCCAGTAATTTGTTCAAAGTGCTGCTTAATTTCCATCTGGTCTTAAACCACAAGTCTTCGCTCTTCCCTCAAACTCGCAATTGGAACTGATCCTCATAGCTTAAGCAAGGGGATTTCTCCTTCTTCCAACAAACCCACCAAGCACACGAGCATCAAATCTGTGGTGCCTTTGTGTGCCAGCTGTGGGCAGCCCTTGTGTGATCAGAGACACAAAGCATGTGGAGAGGAGGCCTGTCAGGAGCACGTACACAGTTGTGGTATCAGCAATGCAGCTGACATCCCCTCATTATTTGGGGCATGTGAACGTCAGATCATCTGTCTTCCTTACAAGTACAAATGCCTGAAGCCAGGTATTGTGTGTACCATCCCCACTGTACATACAGCTTTGTGCCTCTTTATTAGAGCCTGGGTAATTGCAAATTTAAGTTGAAAAGAAAAACCTGTTTTCCAAGGTTGTTTTTTTGGTCTGTACTTAAGAGATTGTTCCCTGCATTTTTCTAAGTTGCCCCAGGGATTTTTATTAAATGCAGCCACTTTTTAACAGTACCTCTAGGCTGAATTTGTCTTGCCATAGCATGACTTTGTGGCCAGAAACAAAATCCCTCTCTCTCAGTCAGAGAAGACTGTTTGCTTGTTGCATGACCTTGAGCACATCATGAAGCCAAACATTGTGATACAAGATCTAGTGTGAGTGTGACGAATGAGCATCCATCTGGGTGCACAGTATTTGGAGATGGACAGACCACAGGGCTGGAAAAGATCCTCTGCATATCTGAGTCTTCTGTAACACAGGTAACAATATAAGTCCTAAACATATTTCCCTCTGCCCTTAACCCTTTCTTTTTCCATCCCCTCCTTTTATTCTTCAGTAACAGATCCCTGGTCTCACCTTGACAAAAATTGTAGGCAGAACAAGATTTTGAAGTCTTGTGCCAGTAGCAATATTTTTCAGTTCTTTAAACCATTTTTATAGGTCTGAGCCTGCTCTAATCTGTCACTTCCCTGTAAAGAGCTGAAGACTTAACTTTAGTCCCAGCCTTGCAATGTCCAGTGTGGAAATGTAAACACACACGCATTCTTTCCAGCTCTGCCATTAATTGTAGCAGATGAAATACTCACCCATTTGGACAGCCTTCAAGACCTGGCCCTTTGCACCTGTAAAAACAAATGAACATTACAAACATAGTAGCTCTGGCCTACATACTTCTGTAATTCCAACTAAGAAGAGTGCTACTGACTGAAAAGTTTGTGTTTCAGAGCAGTCCAAGTGTTAAACAGGAATTTATAATAGTCATACACTCCATTAAATATCAGTCAACAACAACCTTGCTCCAAAATCTTTTATCTAGAGAAATAGCTATGCTGCATGCTTAGTTTAAAGAAAGTTTTAAAACAACTTTTTAGCATAGCATGTGGTAGAAGTGGGGGAGGACATAGATACACAAAATTAATGGATTTCCTGGTTCTGTGAAGAGCCCAGGGCTGACTGTGGAGGACAGAAGCAGCCTCCCCCTCATACAAGGACAGAAATACATGTGGAGACATGTCACTGCAGACCCTCGTGCCTAATCCTTGCTTCCTGATAAGGTAAAGATTTCAATTTCCAGACTTTCTATTGCAATGGAAAACTTAGGTAGCAGATACACAGATTCCCATCAAAAAATGGGATTTGACAGCACTCTCTCTGGCTATAGTTTGTTGGCATCTGTCCATGATATTTTTCCTTTAGAATCCAAAGTCTTATGTTACTGGTAATGTAAACAGGTACAATTGTTATCCAGAGAGCCAGGAACTGTACTAGCAAGTCATTCACCCTCCATTTGAGTTTAAAATGCTCAGAATTTTGGCAGTGTAGGACAAAAAAAACCCAACACAGATGAAAACACAGTGACTGCGTTCACTTGATGGTCTAATGAGTGTGAGAGGCACAGTGCATTCCCCCACTGCTGCTGGGCTACGAGATGTATGCTCTTCATGGGAATTGTGGTCTTTGTGGTGTCTACTGAGGAAGGAGAGCATTACAGAGAGGGTGACATCACTTCTGGAAAACAGAGCACAGGAAGGAGTAAAGTCCAGTTTGTGGTATCCGCTCCCTGCGCTGACTTAAAGAAAATGGATCATCCCAAAACAACTCCAGAGGAGGTCAAGCAGGGGGTAAGGAGTGAGCCCATGCCAGGAAAACTGCTCTGGAATCCCTCTCACTGAGAGGAGGAACCAGAAAATTTTCAAAATGCCAAGTAGAGTTGCAGATCTTCTCCCGTAACTTGGTCTGGCTCTGGGGAAGGAAGAGGTGAAGCAACTAGTCACTTTATTGGGTTTTAGTTTGTTTGTTTGTTTGTTTTCATTACTCGGATCCTCCCTTGTGTATTTGCCTTGTTTCTGGGCCAACACAGTGCTCCAGGACCCAGCATCTGGAAGGTCTTGTAAGTTCACTGGGCTCTCATGCAAGAATGTGCATCCTGGTGTCCTGGACATGCTGGAAGTGCTGTGCATACCAGTTCCCGGATTCCGGGTCCTCAGCCTTGTTAGCTTTCCTATCTGCATACAGCTTGCTTTGTTTGCTCAGTCGTGTAACTGAGCACAGAGAGGCTGCACGTGCAGAGCAGAGCCACCAGCTTGCTTATGGTCATAGGAGGCAGATCTTGCCTTGAGCTTCTGTCTTTGGGTGCTCAATGGAAGACTGATCTAGCACTCCAGACCTCATCCAGTCATGGTCTACCACCGGGATATGAATTTCTAATGCAACAAAGCATGTGCAGCTGCTCTTGATAAGAATGTTGAAATTAGAAGACTTCACCTAATTTCAGAATATGACTACTGTCCCTCAAAGTATCTCTTCCTCAAAATTTTGGTTTGCCATGCTATCTTATGATGGCAAGTTCTCTGTGTGCTTCCTAACAGCAAACAAAACTGGCTGAGGGGATTGTATCTACAGTCTGAGGAACGACCCACCAGTTCTTCTCTTACACATCAAAGTAGAGGCAGGAGAAGTGTAGATTTTTATCAGTCCCCTTCCCTTTCCCACACAAATCTCCATCAATATCAAGTCTGGTGGGATAAAGTAAAAAGATGTTTGGGAAGAAATAGAGAGATCAGCTTGTGCTTTGCAAATCCCACTTGGTTTTCTGATTAATTTCACAAGTCAGAGAAGAAACAAAGCCTGTAAGAATTATCCCTCCAGGACTATATGTAACTATCTTTCTTAATGTGGAATTTTATGATGACACCCAACATAAGTAACCCAGATTTTATGGAATCTAAACAATCACGTTTTCCATTCCTGAGTAATTTTTCTTCCGCTTACAGAAATGACAAATGTGACCTTATGTTATGAAGTACCTCAAGATCTTATGGATATGTTAGATGAATATTACAGCAGTGGTAGTCTTTGATACATTTCTGTAATTACTGGAAAATGAGTTCTGTGTACAGTTCCTGAAGACTACTTCATCCTGAAATCAGCATTTTACCTGTCCATGTAAATATTACTTGTGCTGGTGCACACACAGCTATTTATTTCCTAAATCCATCAAGATTTTAACAACTTTCTCCTCGACCTATAGTTCCTAATTTAATGTAATACAGTCAAGTTCTTATGATTAATGGCCTTTCAGAGGGGTCTCACACTATAACAGCCTAAGTTACTTCGCAATGATAAAAGAAATGGAAAACCATTTTTAAACTTTTTTAAACATTACAAAAATTTTACTTTGTCCTTTCTTTGTAATTAACCTTTCAAGAGTGGCAAAGGCATGGTATTTGTGCTGTGCTTCTGCAGCCTTCCCTCTCAGATCCCCTGTCCACTTTCTCATCTCCCCAAAAAATCCCTTAGCATTTAAAACTGGTGAGACACAAAGTGTTGATAGCAACTGTGGATGGAGGCAGGATGTGTCAGCCAGTGGTACTGGCTAGAGTGGTGGCTTCTCTCCTCCTTGCTTGCCCACCCCAGTGGCTGAGTTTAATTCCTGTACTCTGTGAGACTGGCAAGGGAAAATCAAATCCTTCAACATTGACCAGATTAATTAAGATGGTGAGTGTCATTAATTGATGAACATATAAATGGGGTAATTCCAGGGCTTTTGAGATGTGGCTTTCTTTATCGTAGCATATATTCTCAGCTGCACTAGAGCCAAGTCAAAAGGAAGCTTGTGTACAAAATCCCCACAAGAATACAGGAGAATTGGGAGAGAAGGCGTCTTTTGGGCTAAGTAGGAGAAAGCATGCTTCATTCTATTTACTAATGAAGGCTGAAAAATGGACTCAGCAAAGAAAACGAGACTCGAAGGGATTCTTCATGGCATTACAAAAGAAGCAATGAATGACCAGTACGCACACCTAAAGCAAAAAAATGAAGTGCGTGACAAAATTCACTGGGAAGAGAAGTCTTTTACTTGAAGCTTCTTCAAATAAGGAAAACAGAGAGAGATCCTGGGAACCCTTTCTTGCATGACTACTGAAGTCAGCACACTTAATCATGCTGATAAGATTTTGTGAGCTCTAGCCGTGAAATTGGACAGGGGCAGAAATGAAGTTGTTGTTTCTTGTCATGCAGGAATCGCTGAGACTGTGGTTTCTAAGGATGCAAAAGCTTTGTGAGACAGATGTTTTCCACCCACTGCTGAACAGATCCATTCCCAGAGCAAAACAAGGGAAAGGCATGAAGAGAAATGGCATTGCTGATGGATTGCCTTCAGAGGGACAAGGCTGTGCCAGACTCCATGTTCCCATATTATAACCCTGACACTGGCTCCCTACTCATCCATGGCCACAGATGTCCCATCTGTATAGCAAAAATAGCAACACTACCTCCTTCTAGCTCTCTTGAGCCCTTCAGGGATACAGCCTATTTCATCTGCCGCATTTGGGGAGCAACTTGAATCGGGCTATTGAGCATGTTCACAATGTAACTGATGCAAACTCAGCCCAGCTCTGTCACACGAAAGATGAAATTGATACTACTTTTTATGTTCTGCCTTAATAACACAAGGCCAAATTCACTGAGGCATATGTTGGGTAGCCCTCATTTTAAAAAATTCTCCTTACTGTAACTTCATCTTCTGCCTGACTCTTGTGGTTCCCCCATCCACTGCTAAAGCCAGGCAGGAATTGACTTCTCTGATCAGTTCTGCTTGAGGAACTTGCTTGTGCACTAAGAGCCACTGTGTGCTCATTTTACATCCCTGTCTGGCAAATTATGTTCTCCAAGTCCCCACTCGAGTCTGGTGTTTGATCTCACTACTGAGGCCGCACAGTGAAAAAAAAGCCTTGTTCAGATGTGGTCACTCATTACACTATTCCACTAATCAGCTGCATTTCCATGTGGCCAGTTAGAAGGAGGATATTGGATCACGGTGGCCATATTAGTAGGGACTACTGAGGTCATTAATAAAGAGCAAATGTATTAAGATCCCTTTTCAGCTGAGAAAATTTGTTCTTAGGCCTGCAGTGGGAAGCCCTGATAAGCCTTGTCTGTGACTACAGCAAAACCAGGGGGCATCGCTGTAAGTTGTGGCAAATCCACCAGGCTGGTATAACTACCATCTGAAAGCCACTGCACTGAATTTGACTATGAGCACTAGAAAGGGCTGCTACTTGCCGATTCCACCCTTCACCTCCTTTTTTCCGTGAAGGTGGGGAACTGGCAGCTGGATTAGCTAATATATGATGTGATGGTTGGTCTGAATATGTTACAACTCCTCTCGTGCAACACTTATTACAGGCATATTATAGAAGGATTTTGGATCGGACAGAACTGCAGGGTACAAAGCAGAGGGCTGTGAAGGAAAATACACCAAACATGGGCTGGCTTTTCGCTCTGAAAGCATCACAGTCCAACAACCAACTCTCAAACCCTAAAACTTTTTCCTGTGCATCCCATGTCCCTTGTAGGTTGGAAATCAGGACAGGAGACAATTATTACTTGTGATGTAGGTCAAACAGATCAATTCACAGCTTGTTACAGGTTGTAGTTTAAGCGTGTCCCCAAATGAGGACAAAAATGACTCGTATAGATTGGGTTTACTGTGATGCCTGTTAACAAAGCTACACTCACAAGGCTTTAAACTCAGAGCAAGTGCTAGTAGATGTAGATGCTTTCTACGTAGAAAGAAGGAAAAAAGGAAAATCACTGTGTTACCCCACTGGGATTTCCCTCCTTAAAGTTGAAAGGTGCAGAGAAAAATAGGCCCTGGGAACCCAGCATCCACCAGATGTCACTGATGTTCCTCTCAAAACCAGAGGACACAGCAACAAGCCAGGTGGGAAAAAAAGGTGCATCACTGGTGTGTGTCCTGTAAAATTCTGCTTTCAAGTTATCAAACAAGCCTGTTTCAAACCTGTTAAACAATTTTTTTTCTTTCCTTCTGCCTAAGGACAAAGTACCACTGACCTTTTCCTGCTTAAAAAGTCTGCCACACTCTGCAGTGTGTCCGCCTGACTTCTCTTGCTCCCTGCTAGTTCTTCTTCTCCGTGGTTTGACATGGGACCATCAGGAAGAGAAAGAACTTGAGACAAGCTGTTTCTCTGTTTCTTTTCTTCCCTGTCTCCATTCAGTTCCAGGTTTTACTCACCCTCGGGTGCAGTTTGGATGGCAGAGCTGGCAAACATTATTCCCATCGGCATATTTCCAAACGAGGGTGTCATTCTCGCCCAGAACCCCTGCTGGGCAGGATTTCACACAGTGTGGGCCATCTATAAAATGGGCACACTTCATGCAATTGTCAGGACCCTGCAGAGAGAAACAACTTGTTTATAATGCCCTTACATCAGCCTATTCAGGAGGAAATTCAGAAGATAAATCTAAATGCCTTCCACTGCTGGAAGTTTTCAGCATTGTCTGGTTTTATTACCTTGCTACCTGATATTCTTGCAAGTAATTGCTCTTGCAGGATGGACCATACAAAAGGCAGTTCCTGCTGCTTAAAGCTAATATTTTCTTGCATTGCAGTGTTGCTTCTTTTTTCCCTCTGCCTTCTGTCTGTTTGGAAAACTTGCATTTTGTATTTTAAATGGGGAATAATTTAATGACTCCTTGATAAGGGGTTAGCTGAAAAGCAGACAGCTTGGCTGCTACCTGGTGCAATCTACTGTCACACAATTTAAAATAGTGGACCTGGACCTGCTGACACCTCTCTGAAATACTGGCATCAAATCATTAGTTTTCTGGTTTCTCAGCACAGGTTCTTTCCTCTGTTAGGGAGAAGCATAGGATGATGGAAGGCAACCCAAGGAGTCCATGCATTTTTTGTTTTCCACTTTGGAAAGCACTTAGTTGCATTTAAAGGCATTGCCTTTGGCCATTTTCGGCAGAACTGTTTTTATTAAGACTGTAACAGCACCATGAATGACCTAAATATTTTAAAGCAGGGGAACCAGCAATTGTGGGCCAAATTCTACTATGGAAAAAAACCAGACCAGATCCACAGAGCTGGTTGCAGTGGGACTATAGTAAGACACGCTATAGGAAGATTATTTTAATCACTGTAATGTCTAAGGGCCACTATAATAGACTGATTACTAGATGCTAGGCAAATATGGAACAGGCAGTCACTGCCTGAAGGAGTTTATAATGTAAACAACATCCTTGAGGCCATGGTGCTAGCAGGGAGGATGGAAATACTTCACATTACTGAGCAGTGACTCTTCAAACTGATGATGGGTGTCCTTGCTCTTGCCAGGACAGGGTTAATTTCTGCAGTAGCCAGAAAGGGCATGGCTAGGACATGGGGGTTATTCTACACCATCTCATGTCATTGCCAGGGGCAGGGGAAAGGAGTTTCTTCTTGGGGAGAAGGGGTTCCTTCTGGTTGAGCAAGCATGGAAGAGGGAACAGTGGGGTAATGCTGGTTCCGAGCAATCATGTGTGAGTCCTTCACCTTTCTTGTACACTGTTATTAATGTTGCTGCTGTTACTATTCCCTTTCTTATCTCATTGCTGCTTCCAGTAAATTGTTCTTATCTGAACCCATGATTTAAACCTCTTATGCCTCCAATTCTCCTCTCTAGCCTGCCACAGGGGAAAGGGGGGAGGGACTGACTGAGCGGCATGTGGTTTGGAGTCTCAGTGGGAGTACCAAGCTGGGGAGTACCATTCCAAAACCCCAACAATGGGCAAGGGTCAAACACTCTGAGGCTGCAAGGGGTGGCGAGAGGTGTTTAAAGAGTTGGGTTAAATAGCACAGAGGTGGACCTGTGATGGAAGCAGGAGATTTGATCTCAAAAAAAACCCAAAACAATGGGACTTTTGCAATTAAGATCTGAGTTTGATCTAATATGTTCACACCAACTTGGAAGCTGAGTAGCTACATGTTACTCAAATGTTTGCCATGTTTGCCAAAGTAAGGGTTTTTTTGGTTCTGTAAAAATACAAAAAATATTAAAGACTCTACAATGTCTGTGACTGTGGATTACATGTCACAAAATAAAATTAATACGCTGAGGTTTCCTATCCAGCTCCCTTGCCCCGAGATCTTGACTTCTAACCACTCCCATCTCTGGTCCACCTTAAACAGGGTTAAAATGAGACCTCAGGATTATTTGAACATGGGAAATACATATTAATACATGATCTAAGGCTCAGGTTTGCTAAGATGAATCTGCTCTTACAGGTCCAGTGCAGGTTGCATTGTACACGGTGGAGTTTTGCACCAGGCACTCAGGGTGGCAGGGGAGGCACTTGGAGTCTTTTTCAAACTCTCTTGGCTCCCTGGAAAACAACAACAAAAAAAAGAGAAATAATTAAACTTCAGGCTGAATAGCAAGTGATAAATTGTGGTCTCCTCTCCTTTTCCAGACTTTTCCACATTAGATTGAGATGATGATGGTCCTGCAACAGGAGGAGGGACTTGCTCAGTGCAACCAGGAGGACATAAGAGTAAGGGAAATTTGTTTGACAGTGAGACACATGGCACTCCAGATTGCACACTACAAATTAGTTTACTTTCCCTTTTAAGCTAATGTCACAGAATACTCACAACCATTTCTACAGGCTTTTAAATGGTGGTGATGCAAAGAGATCAGCAAAAACAGTTCAAGTGATTCCAAGGCTACAAATAATAATTAGGAAAGTTAAACAGCAAGGCACTCATAATTAAATTCATGTCCTCTCTACAACACACAATGAATCATTAAAATATAAAAGTTGGGAACAGATGGTTTCAATAGCATAAATTCTGTTCCACTTCAAGTAATGGTGTTATTAATTAAACTAAATCTACCCATCATTTGACACGAAAAAATGCCCCGATCTGCCCTTCAGGTTATAATAGCTGCTAGAGGGAATTCACTTTAAAAAAAAGACGGCTGTTAAACTGCAAGCCACTAGAGAAATACAAACATCAGAGGCATTAGCACCCTGACAAGTACTTGCTCAATACTCAGGAGCTTTACAAGTCAAACTTTGAAAGATTTATTGAAAAATCCCTGTAATTTTGCTGCTAGACATGTCTTTTCCACCTACATCACCTGTTGAATTGACGCACAAGGCAGCAATATTTTTCCCATGTTCTGAGTGAGGCTGAAGCAATAATTTTGCCTGAAGTCGCTGCTCTCAGTGATTTTTGGATGAAAGTTCCTTCTGCCTTGACTGCAACTTTGCAAACTGCAAGGGTGAGCTGCTCATCTGAGCAAATGAAAGAGTCCCTTTGCAGTAACAAAGTCTACCAAGCAGTGAAGCCCTGGCTCTGGGGATGACTGAGCTCCCAGAGACTTTAAATGGCTCTGGCTCTCACCCAGTGTACTTGACATGACAGTCACAGCTTGGGCTTTAAGCTCCTTTCTTTCTTATGGGAACGAAGCCCAAGGCTTAGCCTCCTTGGGCCTCCAGATTGTCTCCTTGTGGGCTTAAGGGGATGTTTTCTTAGCAGTCACCATGTCAGGAGCAAACTCCTAAGCGATACTGAATGGGGAAGGAGAGGTGCCTCAGCTAGGTACTGTGTTCACACAACATCTCTGCAAAGCTGGGGAAATCCCATGCAACCAGAGACCCAGTTTCTCGCTTTCTTTCTAGCTACAACACATTTTAAAAAGAAAAAACCCCATACCATCACCAAAATCTAAAGCAGCCCTGAGACACCTTACCCTTGAAGGATGTTGCACTGTTTCACACATTCCTTCTGGCGATCAAAGAACCTGCAGGAGAAGCAGTGGAAGGGCCCTGGGCCCCAGCAGCCTACGTCTGAGCACAGCGGGTCACAAACATGCTTGGCAGCAGCTGAGAAAGAGAGACAAGAAAAGACATAAATGTCAAGGCAAGAGAGAGGTCAGACTCTCCATCCTCACTCCATCTGACCAACCAGTTTCCCCAGCCTGTTCCAAAACAGATGTGAATGGTTCTGGTAGTGTGGAGAGGAGTAATCATGCCTCTCTAAATCCCAAAGCCTGAAATCAAGTGACTTCTGGCCATTCAAAATAAGAATGAGCTCCTCTGTGACAGCTTAATCGATGTATAATAAAGTTAAGTCAGGCTGAGAGAGCTGGGGTTTTCCATCCTGGGGAAGAGACAGCTCTGGAGAAACCTTACTGGGGCTTTTTTATACTTAAAGGGCACTTATAACAACTTCTTAAGGCCTGTAGTGACAGGACAAGGGGAAATGCTTTTAAACTGAAAAAGCAGATTTACAGATGTAATGAAATTACAATGGGTGGTGAGACACTGGCATGACTTGCATAGCGAACTGGTGGATGCTTAATCCCTGAAAGTTCAAGGTCAGATTGGAAGGGGCCCTGAGCAACCTGGTCTAGCGAAAGACATCACTGCCCACAGCAGGGGGGTCGGCCTACGTGACCTTTAAAGGTGCCTTCTCACCCAAACTATTCTGTATTTCTATGATAAATTTCTAAAATATAACAAATTCATAATCTGCAAAAAGAAATAATTAGATTTTGGCCCAGGGACCGCTGTAGTCAATAGCAGTATGGTTGAACAACAGCTTCGACCTTGTCAAAAAAGGCCAGCGTTAGGAGTTAGCTTTTGTGTCCTTCAACTGACATGGCTTCACTATGCTCATAGTAGTGAAGAAGCTCCTGATCTGTCGGACACCACGAAGTCCACATTTCGGTGGGAAGAACAAAAAATCCCACTCTTCCTTTACCGCCTTAATTAAAGCAGTACCACTGACGAATTTTGTAGCCAGAGGAACAGGGAGAAAAAAGCCTTCCTTGAATTATGAAAATGCAAGATTACTCTTGCATTTCAGCACGAGCTTTGGTGGGGAGCATGAATGCAGCGCTGACTTACCACACTCATTTTTATCTCTATTCTGTAAAATCTTCGTTTTCTGGCTCTCAGTTGCAAACAGGCTGTGCCAGTCCATGGTGTCAGCATAGCAGAGGTTCTTGTTCCTCATGATGGCAACATCGCCATCACTTATTTCCTTGAGGGAGCGCAGCCCTAAGGACTGTATTTTTAAGTTAACAACAGCGAGGGAATACTGGCCACTAAAATGGAGATGGACAAATAGAAAAAAAACATGTAAGAAAGATAATTAGTAAGCAGGATTTACTCAGCAGGTTTCTCTTTAAGTTGCCAAATGTGTGTTGCTGAGAACTGCATTTTCTTCAAGCAAGATTCTGCTCAGCTCTCTGAACTTAATGCCTTGTACATGACATGGCTCTTAGGTAACAACTGCAATACTCACATCTGGTTTTGCAAGGGCTTTTTAAGCTAAAACTGGCAGGACACATGCGTTCTGACAAGTAAATGATGTGGAACAACGGTTGTAGGTAAAGCAGCTATTATTTTGTGCTTGTCCACCAAGTCGTTCTTCCTCTTGGGGCAAGCCTAGGAGGGCACTGGAGGCATTGCTGGTGTCTGCACTGCTTGGCAGCCTCCATCCACGACTGCCCAGCTACCTCAAACCCCACAGTGCTTCTGATCACATTGTAACTTACCCCAGACTGTAGAGACTACTTTCTGTCCTGCTTGTGCTTCCAGGATGGTGGGGGAGACCCTGGTCCTGACAGCAGACTCAGGGCAGCCCTCCACACATGGCATGGAGCTGAGGGTCTTTACTCCCAGGGCACATTATCTACGCTATGGAGACGGTGCTCTACTCCTTGCAGGGTATGCCCCATTTTGCATCAGTTTTGGGACATCTGAGTCTCACACTGCTCGCAACCTTGGTGTGCTCAGACAAGAGCAGCTCGGAACAGGGTTTCTCTTAGACTCGCTGTGGCACATGATTTACTTACTGTTGCTTTGTTCTGCCTCGTATAATCTCCAGATTTTCGAAAGCATAGAGATCAGTAGCATTCTCAGGCCAGGCTTGAATCAACAAAAATCCTGAAAGAGGAAAAGAAGATTAAAAAATAATCATAATGGAAATAAAGTCACCGTTAGTACTGGCAGCAGAACCTTCTCCTGTGGCAAATCCTGCACCAGGAAAAGGCGCTTGTGCTTTCTCTATGCTTATCTGAAGGATCTCAAAGTCTAACATGACATTATAGGGAGCAAGGAGATATTTTTAAACCCCATTTTATAAACAGTTTACTTCTTGGCCCACCACGAGGGCTCAGGAGCGTAACAGAGCATGTCGGTGAGCCGCACATCCTGCCACACCAAGTCACCAGCAATGACAGCTCTTGCCAGTAGATACCCTGGCTGAGAGGCTGCAGGCTCTGGACCTGTGGGAGAAAGGCAGCACTCCATCCCATTTTTCAGCCGACCTCAAGGAAGAGAAAAACTGAAAAGCAGGAACAGAGCAGAATAGCTACTTGCAGTGGATTTGCTGAGGCAAGCAGAACTCCCCACTCAGCTGAGGTGTTCGGGAGGAAGGGGAGAATCTGGAAAATTGCAGGCTGCTGTATGAAGCTCTGCAGTTAGTCATTGCTACCCTGAAGGGAACCACACAGGTGGGAGAGAAAGAAAAGGGGAACTGGAGTCCTGTCTGGAGACCCAGCCCCGATGTTACATTCGTTTCATAATGGGCTGAACACAATTACTTTTAATTGATACTTGGTGCGAGACGGTGGCTGAGCACTCAGCTGGCTGCTTTGTGCTCATGGAGACACAGTCACCCCAAGGAAGGGCTCTTCAGGCTGGAGAGGGTGTCTCCATAAGGATGACGCAAGCCACTGAGCACGCTTCCCTAAGGAGCTGCTGAAAGGTTTTCCACAAATAGAAACACACTTGGCTTTTTTTAGCTGGAGTGGCACGCCTCTGCATCACCACATGCTTCTTGGGTGGCTGAGGATCTCCACTGCTTTTACTCTTCCCTAGGGCTGACAGTTCAGCAGAAGGGATGTTCTGGCCAAACCACACACCTTGGATGGAAGACCAGTATGGGTTATGTGGGCGTAATGCTGGCAAGGTGCTGCTGACCACCTTGGTTAAGAGTGACCCTTGGTAGCTCAGAGACAAGAAACACTTTGCATGCACTTCTCTTCTTGTGCTTAAAAAATTTCCCTCCTCCCCCTTTGTGTTTTTGGCAGTATCAGTCAAAAAAACATCTCAGCTTAAAACTCACTGCTAACCTGATATTTCTTTGACTGTTTTGAAGACATCCAGCTTCTTGGGGTCCAAGGGTAGGGTCTTCGTGAAGGCATCACTGAAACAAACAGAATGAGAAATTGGGAAAAGAACAGCTTAGCCTGGATTTTCTCTAGCCCTTCTCTTTCAGTGCTTAATGGCCAGCAGGTAACTCACCCCAGAAATGCAACTGGGAGAATGCTGACGTCCCCGTTGATCTTGGTACAGTTTTTGAAGGAGTCGATATTTGTGGCATTTATGGAGAGGATCCCTTTAAGGTCGCCTATTCCAATGCCATTGCACACTGTTAAAGGAGAGATACAAAAGTTAGCGGGGACAGAAGTGAGGCCAGTCACATGGGAGGGTAGTTGGAAGGGGCCCCCATGACCTTTCTGAACCATGAGTTCAGAAAGCATTCCTGTATGGTCAAACCTACCACTCTTAAGATGAGTTTCATAGATCTTTTGCCTATTTTTGCTTTTCAGAAAGTGCCACAGGATAACTGCTTCCTGCTTGCCCAGCTGTGCAGCTCTGGTCTGAGCATGTCTGCACACAGGCTCTGGCACATTCCCTTCTCTCCTTGTCCCATTTCCATTCTCCTTGATGAGACACCGGGAAGGACAAATGGAGAAGAAGGCTGATGTGCAAGATATACATGCACACAACACACAGTTTATCTACTGTACTTGTGGTGTATCCCATCTGGAGAGCATGCTCCACAATCATGTTTCCTGATCAAACCACTTGTCGTATCTCCAAAATATCACTGGATCTGATTTATATTGAACAGGCACTTAAGTAAGATCAGAGCCCCCTGCACTTTTTCTAGTAGGTTCTGTATCATCTCAAAGCCTTAGTGGTTTATTCCATGCTTTTTATACCTTTGCTGCACAGCCCATCACACTTTTTACACTTCCGAACGCCGTTTTCTTCCACTTCGTAAGTGTCCGCATTGCACGAGCGAACGCAGGAGCCGTGGTCTGTCACCACATAGTTGTCTGGGAAAAAAAAAGAATACAAAGGTGACTGAAATACAAGAGGGAAGCTTTGGGGGCCAGACAAGCACTTCAATATTTGTAAGTAAAAGGGGGTTCGAGCTTTTGGCACACTCAGGAAAGTACAGGCATTAACTACAAATACTCACAAATATCATTTGAAGGTAGATGAACATACAGTGCTATCACCATTTTACAGAGAGGGGAATGGTCACAGAAGGATAAAACAACATTCAAGTCTTGATGGATTAAAAAAAGACAGAAATGGAACAGCAAGAAAGGAAAAGCAAGCATCTGTAGAGAAAACAATGATCACAGGCCTTGAGAGGGAGTGTTAAAACCAATTACTTTGTAACAGTCCTAATTAAGAACCAGTCAAAAGCTGATAATGCTTTGGTAATCCATAGGATTGATCTCATATAGCCATTGTTTTAATGGTTTTTAGAAGATGCCTTTCTCTTCACCAAGAGGAAAATTTTCAGAAGTCAAAATGCAAAGATTAAAAATCAGGCAAGGTGATGGATGCAGACTTTTTGAAGAGGCTCACTTTGTCACCTGTTCTCAGTTCCCACAGAAGCTGAAGAGAACAAGTGGCCTCTTTCACCAGGCCACAACACAGAGGGATGACACAGGACCCTTCCCACTTTTCTCCAACCCCCTACCTCCTCTGGGGCTGCAACCTGAAATGAACTTACGAGGACATTCCTTCACACAAGTGGCTCCAAAGCTGTATTTTCCTTCAGGATTCACATCCATCTGGTAAGTGGTGGGGTTATACAGGACCAAGGGGGGACATGTATCCTTGCACGTAGCGTCATCCCGAAACTTGCGGCATGCCTGTCATTGAACAACAGCACCCGTTAAACTGCCTTCTCCTTAAAGAGTGACAGAAAAACACTCTGATGGCCTCATCTGCTTCCTGCTTAGCTCTAATGGAAACCCCAAGCGGCTACAGGGATGGTCCCTCAGGCTTTGAAGGTGAAAGGTTGCTTCAGGCTGGGCAGTGGAGTTTAGTAGTTTTTTTTAAAAAGAAACCATGAGCTTTTCTTTTTCTGAACAAGAAAACTCTTGGCACTCTGGTGGAGAGCTGCTGGGATTCACGTGGGAACAGGAGCAAATCTGCATGCCTTAGACAGAAAAATTTTCCCTACAAGCAGCAACCAGATCAAGACAAACTGTACTTTTCTTGGCCACTTTTTAATAACCTAAATCAAATCAAGTCCTTTCCTGCCAATTACTGACTTTTCTGGCTAAATATTAAACTGAAGCCATTATATTTGGCTGCAGGTAATGAACAATTTAGCAGGCATTTAGGAAGGGCAAGTTGGTTCTTCCAATCTAAATCTGCATTAAATTAATAAAGACTCTTTTTTTCCATTTCTTCTCCCCTGGCTTTCCAGATGAGAGAGAGTAACTGTCTTCTCTGTGAGCCAGTAAGGGCATCACAGCCATCTTAAAAGGAAACCAGGGATAGAGGTTACAACAATAAAATCCAGGCTGGATGATTTCTTTGGTGATTACTCAGATGTCACTTAATTTAGAATGAAGTGTAGTGCAAAGATGGGGAAGAGTTAAAACCACAGTGTGCACCAAATCCCTGAAACTCTCGTGGAAAAGCAATGGGACCTTTATTCCCTAAAGAAGCTCCATTTGCTTCTTCTCTCTTCACTGCCCCAGGGTTCCCCAAACACAGTGCTTTTGTGGCAAGTCAAAAGCAGAAAGGGAAACCCAGATTTCATGCCTGAAGTTCAATGAAATGCAAAAAAATGAAGATCCATCACATCTTACTCCCCTTGCAAGTTCCTGTTTTAGTAAACCAAGATTATTGCTGACTAGTGCTAAGACAAGGCAAAGCCGTGCTGAAAGCTGGAAAACTGCTGCACCGTGGGGGCAGCTGTGGGCCCGTGGACCTGCTCACGTGTGGAAGTTACCCACAGCAAACACTTAGATGCTCTGCAACAATGTTGAACTCACTGGGCACTCAAAGGCACGAACACTGGTTTGGAACACACTAGGAAGGTCCATGGGCAGAGCCAGCAAAGACCAGCTAAGGGTGCTGTGAAGTTCATGTCATCTTCCCGCCCACCAACCACCCACGCATGGAAGCCCTGGAGCACCATCCAGGTCAGCATCTCTCAGGAGGCCTTCTGGGGCTGAAGGAGGCTAGAGGACATGCAGCTGAAAGCCCTGCTTGCCGTGTCAGGGATTGAAGCCATTTTGGTGGTGGTGTGGCATCATTACCAGGCAGTCACTCTCCCGAGGCCCTGTGCACCCTGCAGCACATTGGTTGTGGCAGCAGTCGCTGGGCACCTTTCCCCTGCACCGGCCAGAGCACTGCTGAGCACAGATGACTTTTGTTACTGGAAGAGACAAGAAAAAATGAAAAACATCAGCTGTACTTGCTGCAATGAGATCAAGAAATACGGAGAAAGGGTCTGATGCAGGTTCTGTGCTAGATTTTCCTCATGGGATGTTCTGTCCTCATTTAAGGCCAAAGTTTGGGAGGGGTGACAGCGAGTGTGGGTGGTGGTAAGAAGGGGTCATGTTCAGCCTGTAATTATCTTGGCTCTTACGAGGTGCTAAGAACTCTGATCCCAGCCAGGAAACATGTCCTGCTTAGAAAGAACAACCCTGTTGCATCCATGCCTAGACCAAGTAAAACTCTGTGGAGTCATTGCATCTTATAGCAGGGCAACAGGGTAGAATCTGTCTCCATTTCACTGAGAAAATTTACTATTATTGCTGCTAACTTTGGGAAAAACAATGTGAAAGAACTGCCAGGACTCTGTACTATAACTGGAAACTGTACACTGTTGGCGTGGTGTTGTAAAATGTCCCTTTAATGCACTAAAATATTTCTGAAATTTGCAGAGAGAGGGGAGACTCACTCAGCAAGCAGATTTTATATGCATATGGAATTATTTTTCTTTAACGTTCAATTCCTTGGCCAAATTTTATCTTCATTAAACAATTCCCTCAGGGTTTGCACCAGTGCAACAACTCGAAGAAAGAACTGGCCCCGGTCCAGCTTTTTGCAGGGAAGCAAAAAGTGCCTGCAACATTTTGTTGAGAATTGGGAAATCTCCATTTGAACATCAAAGCAGAGAAAAGGATAATCAGAACAATTTAAAAAAACCCCAGAAATTAATGACTAGCATGTTTTTGTACCAGAGACCTAAAATGGGATTGTTTGTTCTCTAAAAAAATAATTACTGATCCACAGAGCCTGGCATAAGGTGCCAGAAGAACCTGATGGCTACTCTGCTTCATTACAGCACCCTGAGCATTAAAGCCGTGCACTGTGCTGTTATCAACTTCACAGCTGGCACAAATGAGTTCCAATATTATCAGGAATTCTGTAAGTCTGAAAACCATGGTTGTTAATTAACAGAAAATTATTTCAAAAAATAGCCTGCTACAGGGTACGTAACAGTGAATTTTTAAAATCATATATTCTTTTTCCATTACACAATTCTGTATCCAAACTGCATAATTTTATTTTTCTTGTAGGCCTGTAAGCAAGGTAGTATATTATCAAGGAAACAGATAACTTCCACAGTTTGTATTAGCTTCTCCAATAGCAGCTTCTCCATTCAACTAGAAACAGGGGAATAAAAGGCACATTGTTCTACATGAACAGCATTTTGATAGTTTTTTTAATAAGAATTAGCAGGGGAATAAAGCATCTCATCACTTTGATAACCCTTCACTAGTTTCCTGCTGGAAACATGTATTACATCAAACATTTTTACTTCATACAGAACATCCCACGTTCATTTTCAGGAGAAAGAGATGTATCCCCCAAACTTTCCCACATATGGAAATGTGGGATACATTTTCAGCTGGCCAGATTCTCAAATGCCTGGAGACGTGAGCAAGAGCCCGCAAAAAGATATTGTTTCATGCACTTGTCAACCTCCTGATTCCAGCATGGGTTTGTAAATCCTGGAAGCTTGCAGGGCTGAGACCTGAGGTTTCGCAAGGCCCTGGGACAGCTGTGCAGCCTCAGCTGCAGGAACCAGCCCAGGAAGGGCTTTGTATGCACAGCCACTGTCCACCCTGAGAGCCAAACTGCAGAGACGACTGACAGAAACTGAAGCTTACACTAAATGAAGACAGAAAAGGTATATGCTCCTCTTCCCTCAAGCTCTAAGTCATACAAATTTAGCTTGATATTTGCAGGCAAAAAGCTTAGGTTCAGGTGACTATTTGCAATGGAAAACTGAATGTAGGATGTTGCTTCCATTTGCATTATGTTTAGATCAGCAGATTTTCACTGAATGTTTCACAAAACAAAAACCAGTGTATTTCCCCACTTTTTAGAGAAAAAAGAAATAATGAAGCAGTGAAACAAATTGACATGGTGCTCCTCCTCAACCTTTACTTTAGGAAAAATAAACCCTTGCTAAATCTCAAGCACTTGTAAATGGGTGTTTCTGCTGCTCTCTTAATATCAAGTGAGCATCCTACCTGCAAAATTATGGTTAGTTTTTCAGTAGACAGAAATGAAGTATGTATGTTAGACCACACAAGCTACTTCTTAACTAATCTGCAGGCTTACATTTCTGGCAGTTTTGTTCACCAGGGCCCCAGCAGTGGTCTTCTGTGCAGTTCTGATGGCATTTGGGACCTAAAACACAAGGGAGAGTACAATATTCTGTAAACAAAGAAAACAACAATGCACCATGAACAACAGAAAACATCTTTCTTGATAAAACAGGGTAGGAAGCACCTATATAACAGTGCTAAAAAAATTTGAGAGCTTAATTCCTTATCCTTTGTTCACCTCTGCTTTCCTACGTGCAGTTCTCCACCTCCACACCTTTGAGCAAGCGAGCACAATACCCAGCCAGTCTAGCTTACGAAAGAGGCATATTTTTTCCCAGGAACAGGAATCTCAGCTACTGCCCGGCTGGCCCTTCTGCTGGAGTTTTCATGCAATGGCAAGTCACCACTGGCTCGCAGTCAGGCATGTGCCAGCTGCTCACTACAGGCCACATGTAAATCAGTGTTTCTGAACAAGGCAGTTCTAAAAAGAAAACAAATCCAACTGGATTCACAGGCAACTGCCAGCTACTTTGACCACAAAGTAATTTGACTTGTCTGCTTCATGCCCTCCTCCCATCCTCTGCCAAAAATGCTCCTTGGTGTAGGACTATGCTGCAGATGGACAGTCGATGGAGAGGTGGGCAGGATGGATGGACATCTTGCCTGACCTCGGGGGTTCAGTGCTGGGTTCTTTCCTATCCCTCCCTCCTTACTCCTTTCTTCTTCTTTCTCTTAATGACAAGCAAAGTCCCAGACAAACAACTTATTTTAAATAGAGTACGGGATTATTATTAAAGCCATAAAAGGCTGTTTTAGCAGATTAATGTGGAATTCACTACATTTAAAAGGCATTTCCTACCAGAGGGTTTCTTCCCGCTAACAACATGTGATTCTCCTTCCCCTCGTCAGCCATCAAATAGCTGAACTAATGCAAATGCTTGTCCAAGAGTAGATTGATTTGGTGTGAGACCAAAGAACATTTTTTTTAAAGTTGAAAAGCTAAAGGTTAACACTTCTGTGGTGTTCAGAGCCAAACTCCTGTGCTGACATGTATAGTTTGCAACTCCTTGATTACGCCAGCGCTCCGTAGAAAAATAAGTCAACACAGAAGTTGGCTATTAGCTCTCAGGCAATTATGCAACTGGAAGAAGATAAAGAAAATATGTTTTCCTGCCAATTTATAGTGCCAGAAATGAAATGCTCAGAAATGAAAATAAACCCTCCCTTCTGTGAAAGGACTGAGGATTTTACGAGGGACTCATAAGGCTGAAGGATTAGCTTGAGCCTACTCCAAGCATATGCTATACAAGCTTTTAAATATCCCCTCATCTCCCTGTTGATCTGAAGCATCAGATTTATCTACCTGTTTATTGTTACTTTTGCCAGAGTAATCTGTGCAGCCCAAAACAGGAGAATTTTAGGGCACTCAACTTGGGCCTTAGCTCTAAAAAGGTTTCAAGTAATTCCATGAAGGGATCCATATGGGTTTTCTAGACGAGAGCCTTACATTGTAAACAGAAGATTGCTGGAAAGCAAATGAATGCACATTTTTCTGAGCTGTCTTTGAAGAGCACATATGCAGGGTACTGTCTTAAACCAAGAGAAACATTCCCAAGAACTTTGCTGAGTTATGAGTTAAGGATCTAACCATCATGAAAAATTCTATCTTAGGCCAGTGGTGCAGAAGTGAAAGCCCTTCTCTTGGAACAGGGGTTGGTGGCCTTCGTTAGAAATTGCTGGACCAGGAGCCCACTGCAGGTGAAAGATGGGATGTTCATTTTACTCTCTGAAATGGAAGGGGACACATAGCACTTTCGGTAGGTTAATACTCACAAGAAGACAGGTTGCTCGCAAATTCAAGCACGGTGGGAGGCTTCCTGCTCGTGTCAATGATGTCATTCCAAAGAACAGTGTCCATGTTGCACAGGTTGGGGTTGTTGCTGATTTTAACACCTCCATTGAGAATTTCTGTTACAGAAACAAAAAAAAATTGGTAAGTGAAGCAAATCCCTAATTTGGCCCAGAGACATCCCCAAAATGTCTCTGATCTAAAGAAAGATAAGTCATATCTTTCTCCACCTCAGTCACACGATGCTGACAGAAAAGAACAACCTGCATGGCATCAGCGCTCCTGACAGTGTAACTAACACCAGGATCTGACTGGTGTCAGAAATCCAGACTGACAGGTTCTGGAGAATCAGCTGTTCTTGGATGCCACGAAGATGCCACTAATGTGTAGCTTTCTGCCTGGTGCCACCTCTAGGGCCCACAGTGCTCAGCAGAGACAGCACTGATGGTGTGCATAGCTAGAGACTGCGTGAGACACCAACACACATATTACCAGTTCCCACAGGGATCTAACAGAAAATATTGATATGTATGCACCAGAATCAAATAATACAAAATAACAAATGGATGCTTCTTTGCCAGTTTTGGGAGCAAAAATCAATCTTGATGAATTTTCTTTGCCTTTTGCAGAAGACTGGCTAGCAAGAAAGCAATTAGAAACCTACATTCAGAGCCTTGCTTTTCAAGTGGGGTTTGATGGCATTTGACTTTAAGAGGCAATCGCCAATAGACCTGGACCCCAATAAGCTAGCAGTTGAAGTTGGCTTTAGAGGTGCCTCCACCACTTGCCCATGTCTCACCTGAAAGTCGCTTCATTGGCAGCTGTCGGAGTCCCTGGGTTTTATTCATGTGGTAGTTGGATAAAACTGCCAGGGCGTAAGAGTTGTCATACAGCACATTGCCTCGGATGATCTGGAGGTTTTCTAGGGGAATGACATCCACCATGTTAAGTGCAATGAGCACGTAGCCTGCAACCTCCTGTATCGTCTGGGAGAACAACAGAAGAAACAAGGTGCTCAATCCACAGTACTCTTCAATAACCGCTTTCATCCTCCCACTCCTCCCATCCATCATCTTCCAATTTCAAGGAAAGACAGATCACTTAATCTCATTAAAATTAAATAAATCTAAGAACAAAAAGGGACTATGTGGAAAACTTTACTGCTTAAGCATGGTTAAGCATTAAACTCACCCTCTGAGCAGCTACCAGGGGGTCATTTCAAAGGTCCAGCTTACCCTGTTCTGTCCCCAAGCAAGGATAAGTGGGGCTGACTAGGGGTTGCAGGAGAACAGGGCAAGCATGCATGAAATGGCAACTAAATGTGATGCTTCCCATAAATACTTGCCTAGCCTTCAACCACCTGCAGCACAGACATGCCATCTGATTCAGGCTTTTACATTCTCCCTTCTGTGCCCCTTCCCTGGCTCATCAGATGGGAAGATTAGGCAACCTTCTCCTTTTTAAATAATATATATCTTTACAGGACAAAAAGACAAGTGAGGTACTATTCCTGCATGTGGGTTAATTCCTGTCTTGCACTGTGAAATGTATGCATTTCTATCCCCTATAAAAATCACTGCAAGTGAAAAACCTTCAGGCTACAACTTAGGATATTTTCCTTTTCCATGAAGACTACCAGTGAATTTTCAAGAGACTCGTTACATTCCTTGGAACCCTGAGTTCCGTGGTCAAGTTGTGTTCGGGAAAGAAGAATGGCAATACCATCATATTTGTAACCTCTATGTTCAAATCATAGATTTTTTCATCTTGCTTGTTATTTGCTGGTGGAGAACCTGGAGGTCCCCATGTCAGCCATGGCTCCTCCCCATATCACGGCTGCATTTTAACATCCATCCCCTGTCCATTTCCTCCTCAGCTTGCCATAATTGCTCATGAACTCGTGCACAAAACAAATGTTGAGATGGGAGTAGCCCATGTGTCAACCACAGGGGATTATCTTCAAGATCACTTCAAGAATCCATGTGGGAAGTTATTGCACAGGACTTGCCTGCCTGCTGAGGGTGTGAGCACTTCAAGCTGGAGAGGCACTCACCACCATGGCAGGGGAAGGGATCACAGTTTGAAGGGCAGGGCAGAGGCCTCCACACTTCAAAACCTGTCACTCGCTTTGTGCTTTGCTTTGCCCAACAGCACCACAAAGCCTTCTGCTCTCTGAGAAGTGAGGTAATGGGTAAGGATGTAACTGTAATTATAAATAAGAAGAAACCCCTCTGCATGGCACCCAGCACAGGCTGCCAAGTGCTTGAAAAGCTATTTCTCAAAGTACCTGATTTTTATAGCAGGGTTGAGCGCATCCTGCAGCTTACAGGTATGCTTAGACTGTGAGCTGTGATTCCTCTGACATTAGCTAGAAATGTTTTTGGATCACCACAGAATTTTATCAGCAGCTGATCCTCTCCACTTAAAAAATGGAGTATGATTTGTTGTAGCAGAGATGGCCCCATTGGCCACAAACACTAACCTTCAGGAAAGAAAGGTCACGATTGTGCTCCACGTATGTAATCTCCAGGTTGCTGAGTACCACTTCGCAATTGTTGTACATCCTCTGCAGGCTGGTGAAATGGTCTTCCACATGTCCCAGCTGGGTCAGCTTGTTATTTGTCCCTTGACAAACTGTGGAGGAAAGGAGAAAGCTCCATGAAGGAAAGGAAGAATAACTACCGGGCAAAGACTTGTTGGTCACTTATCTTTGAAAGCACCACAGTAAGTTAAGCATCAACTTAATAAGAAACAAGAACATTATCTGTCATTACTCCAATGGCAATAGTGTAGGAAGTAGGCAGTGTTTCCCAGGGACAGAGATGTACCAGAATTAAGAGCTGGAATAACCCTCCATCACTTTCTGTTATAGAAAAACTTCAATACGACGCTTTTGTACACAGGTAGCACTAAGTTTTCTGTATCACAAACATAACCCAGTTCCTGAGGAGAGGACATTCATACAGTGCCATAGAACACTACTGAAATTGGTTTGCTGCCAGGTACCACCAAATGTGATTTCCCTGAGGACCTATTTTACATTACTTTCAGGGGCATTGGGTCTCCTTGTAAGCTCAGAGGGAGGAATGGGGGCTTCCTGAAGGACTCCTTAAGCTACAAATCCGAGTTTTAAGGGCTTACACATCTCTTGCCACTCTGACATTGTGGGGGTATGACAGATTCAGGAGATTTTCTGGCATATTCACCTTTGCCACTCAAATCCACTTTTGCCTGGTGGGGAAGGAAGAGGTGTCACACAGAGCACCAGTGAGATTTCAAACATTTATAGCAGCACGATGGAAAAATTAGTCCCCACCTGAAATCATATTACTCTGCTTTATTAAATCTAGAGGAACTGAAAAAAGTTATCACCATTGTATTTGATTGCAATGAATGAGCAAAGTGCAAAATTGCTCTGAAGAAAAAACACCACACACAACCCTCAAAAATTCTGTATTCATACAATCGTTCCCTGGGCTATCCCTACAGAGCTCAAATGATCACGTCTCTCAGTTATGCTAATACAGAGCAAAGGAGAATGATACAGAAGACAATGTGATAAAAAACTTCACGACTCCTTCCAGGGGCTCCTTCAGCTTGGCTTTGCTCTTCAGTGGGAGCTGTTAGGAGGCTGTTATCTCATTGTATAATGCAACCCCAGTCTGACTGCACAGCTTTCCATAACAGAAAAAAGCTTTCCATAATCAAAAGAATTGCATTCTTTTAACTTGGAGAAATGAATACATGAAATGATACTTCTGTAGAGCCATAATTTGTAGAAGCACCAATCACAATCTGGGGTGCTGCAAAGCAAATAGCAAAGACTCTTGACAAAGCTGGAAATATGTTTCAGTTCTAGTAACAAAAGACACCACCTGTTGAAGATTTACCGAACAACTGATGCTTTATTAGTAGGAAAAAAACTTCATAGCAGTGATAAAAACACACTTACCAATCATCAAAACTATTCACTGAACATGTGGTACTTCTCAGTACAATCACCAGCATTAGGAGTTACAGCGATAACAGATTAAATGCTCTGGGCCATGTTTAAAGCAAGGCTATTCACTCACATTCCTCAGTTATTTCTCATTCTACATTATAGAAACATTACAGTGTTTGGAATCAGAGTGGCAACTGCTGGTAAATGGGAACACTGTAATGGGCTGTGAGTACACCACCTAAGCCGCTTGATCCTTTTTGAATACTTTGAATTTCTGAATTTCTTAACATTTGCATTAGAAATTCTAAGTGGGAATTTCTGTTCCAGTTTCTTTTCCAGTTTCAAACTTAACTGTTGCATTGTGTTCATACTTCAAATCTGTATTTGCTGTCTGCTTCAAGTACAAGGACCACAAATGATCAGCCAGAGTCACGGGTAGGTTTTTATTCCACAGAGTGGTCACATTTTGAAAGTTAGAAATACTGTCATATGGCTAGCCTGCTCTGGAAAATATGTTGGTTTTGGGGACAGGGGTGAAGAGGCTTTGAACTGACTGGAAAAGTCAAGGAGTTGTCTCAGAGGTCATCTTGAATTTTAAGCAATGTTATCTTACAACCAAGGAAAAACCAGTAATAACAGATTCTCAGACTGTTCAAAACTTCAACTTGGATGCTCATTTTAGGCATCTCATATCTGATCTTTAGAACAGTGCAATTTTGGAAAGCACTCCAACACAATGCAGGAGCAGGTGCAGTTTAGACTGCTCTCAGAAATAAAAACGTGTAAGTCATCCTGCTATGGTCTTCAAGGTCCACAAACGACCTGATGCACTTGTTGCATCTCTGAGGTTACCAGAAAAGATCTGTCCTGACACTCAAGACAGGCTCAATTCAAAAGCTGCAGTGCTTATGCGACACCTGAACCAAAGGACAGGTGGAAGGAGGAGCTTTCTCTGGTGGCATCCTCCTGGCCACCTGTGCCCTTGATCGACCCTATGCGGCTTGGCACCGGTCAGACCATACAACTAAACAGCCTGGCTCACTGAAACAACCCCTAAGACAAACAGCACTCATTTGAATGTGCTTCTCTTGGGATCAGACAAGTGTCGGAGCTCTGAACTTGGGTCAGCGGTCTTGAGAAACACAGACTTTTTCACTGCTTACTAGGTCAAGGCTGATGCAGCAGTCAGAGGGCATGGTTACTCTTGCACTTCTCCCTCTCCCTCTCCCTCTCCCATGGGACCTCTCAGGGAACCATGCCAAAGAGTTGATCCAAGCTACAAATAATATAGGACAATAAATAAATAAATAATTGGACAGAGGGTATTTTAGCTCAGGAAAGCTCGCTGATTTGGTTCACCATGGTGCCCCATGCACTGGAAACAGCTCGGAGGACAGCAAGGAGGCAGAAGCAAATAGCCAAGAGAAGGAGCTTCCCTGCTTGTGAAGCTGCAGAGGGAAACCCAGACATAACATGCTCCAAAAAGGCTTCAGCTTGGTCCTCCAGGAGCTACTTTTTTCCCCTGTAGTGTGAGTAGAGAGCACTTTGATGGCTCTCTACCAAAGATGTCTTAAGCCACATGCAAAACCACTGGTCCCCATATCACATCCTCCATCCAGTAAACAGTAGCTGTAGATGAGATATTAAGATCTGGAGAGAGGAAGAAAAAGGGCCGCTTCTGCTAAGAAATCAACAGTATGTGGCTCTCAGGGTGTCAGTCAGAACATCACAGAGGAGCTTTCTCCCTCATGCTCATATTTTTGTTTGCACAGAGAGATACAAGGGATCTAAGTCCATCCACAAAGTGAACTTCATCACACCAGTATTTACCAAATGAGAACCTGGGTCATAAGCAGTGTATGCTCAGCAAATAAAACCCAAATCAAACAAAACCAGGTAAATCCCTGCAGCAGCATTACTGAACTCAGGCAAAGGTGCAGAATGATTTTCCAACTAGAACATTTGAAAAGAAAAGAAAATGGCCTGCTTGTATCTGATGAATAATATCATTCCTGCAATTTCTTTGCTTGTGGCAACTGTGTTGTGAAAAGATACACGCTATAATTATCTGTATATAATATCACAGTGTGAATGCCACTCTGGCCAGACGCTAAAGCACAGACCACGAGGTGCTTGCCTCGCTACGCAGAGTTTTAAGTGGGACGTGCATGCTTGAGTGGATGGAATTTATTATGATTTAACCTCTACTGAACTCGACCTATTTGCCCTCTAAAGGACAGATTCTGATGCCACATACAATACATTCATTACATACTTTTGTTTCAGTGTGTAGCAAAGCCAGCACCATCCAGGTTTAGGAGTCAGTGGTGGGCACGGGTAGTTGCGTGGTACTGCTGGATGCTGAGGGAGTATGTACAACATAACATACGTTCTCTGTGGACACTTACACATTTTAGCTAAAAAGGAGAGCAAAACATTCAGGGTGAGAACGTCCCTGGCCAGTAGAAAAGCCAAGATCCAGGACTGAACTTCAGGGCATGGTCTGATCCCTGGAAGACGAAAGCTTTGCTTTTATCTGTGATGTTAATATAACAAAAACACAACCGGTCTGGAAAGTTCTGACACAGAGGGCACGTCCCAAGAGGCTGCTGTCTGTGGCAATGCTGAGAGCAGGGCTGCATGCTGGGAGTGCAGGGTTCTCCTACCCCAGCCAGGGTGATCTCCTGGACCCTTAGTGCCCCAGCCACCACTCCCGTGACATGGGGGCAACCCAGAATTCTGTGGGGCAGCTTCATGGGATTACCACCATGAAGCACTTAAATTCTACGTGATATAGATTTTAGCACATACGCCGCAATTCCTAAATGCCAAAATGATGTTGATCTTGAATCAGTTGCAGCATTACCTCAACAGACGGCCTAACAAAAATTTAGATACTGCTGAAATGACCCAAATGTCAGGTGCTATATGAGGCAGGAGCAATCAAAGGGCTCAGGAAAGAGGCACACTACACTGATAAATGCAAACTTGTTGAATTTAGTGCTTATGAAATGTGCAGGGTTGGCTGTCCTGGCTACTAAAATTTTCTGTGTGTCCACAGACACGCTTGTTCCTCCCCTTCACTGCCTCAAACTTAGACTTACAGGAGTATTTCTAGGTGATGCAAACTGGTTCACCATCTGCAACCCTTTGCTCCTTGGCCACTTTTTTCTTGTGAAGCCCAAAGTAGTAGTGTGAAACCAAAGCGTTTCCTAAATGGCATTTTCCCCAAGGGATGGTAGGAAGACAGAGGTCATCCATATAGCTGTAATGCTAAGCAACTGTATTTTCCCAAATCCATACAAGCTCAGATTAAACAAAGTGGTCCCTGCAGCAATTGCACTGATGCAAGTAAAATCTGTTTTCATTTTTCCCCAGAAAATCTCTGATTACTGAAGTCTCAATCCTGTCACGCATATTTGCCCCAGACTTGAGAAAAACCCCAGAGAATGCTTTGAAACCAAATTATCACCAATCCCCAAATCATCCTCTGTTTCTATCCATGCTTAGCCCGTGTTAGTCTCCCTGCAGCTCTGATAGACACATCAAAATAATAACTCACAAAGGCAATTTCAGAGATATGCAAGTCCATTTCCATGCTTCATATGTCACTTATAACTATATATGCCCTGGCATGACAAATTTATATACTTTTGCGTGTTTTCTAGCCATTACTGACAGTAACACAAAACTTGTAGACAAGGGATATTTGTTTGATCTGACAGTGCATTTATAAATGTTCCTCTCTCCTCACTCGTTAGCAGTAATCTCACATTTGACTGTTTTTAGGTACTTCATGAAGAGGAGTACCTTGCTGGGTGCTTGGTTGGGATACAAAGCTGCCACTGAATGCCCGGGGAGATAATGCTACTGGTGTGCTACCATCAGTGCTGCCCGCTCCCAATACACCTTTATCAGAGTGTGGGGGACAAAAACCTTTCAAGTGAACTGCAATAACTTTGCAGGAAATATTGTTCAATTTGGGTCTGTATGGGCAATCACACCATCCCAGCCCTTGTCCCTTGTATCCTCTGGGTCACTCCGGCACAACACAGAGGGGATCCTGGCCATGCCCTGAGCCTCCATGATCTTCCCTGGGAGAAAAATGGTTCCCCCTTTATGAGGTCTGCCACCTTCATCTAATGGGGCCTCAGAAATTAAAGGAAGATGCTTGTCATTCAAGCATAAATATGCACATCAGCTGTAAGGGCAGGTCCTCTATATGAGGTATTTTTTTAACCAGCTTCAAAGCATACCCTCACAGTTATCAAACAGATCCACATAACCTGCTGTGGAAACCAGCAAAGTGCAGCTTACTAGCTGTCAAATCACCAAAATAATGACATTTAAGCTTATAATGAAGTACTAGAACAGACAGGACATTTGTCATCATGACTAACCTATTAGAAAGAGAAAGACCCATACAATGCTTTCCCAACAGAAAACAGGGTATGAAATACCAGAGGTTGGAATAATAAAGTGACATTATGTTTTATGCAATCAATCACTTAAATAGAAATATTTCTTATATTCACAAGCTCCTCAACTCTAGAGAGACAAGGGAAGGAGAAATTTTGGTATTGCTGGGTTGAGTGTGTTTAACACACTTAGTAAGAATTTCAAGAGGGAGGAAAGTTCACGTGACACAAAAAGAAAACCAAATCTGCTGCAATGTGCCATGGGAAGTTATGGAAAGGAAAGCTAGGAAACAGGTGAGGAGTACAAACAGTGCTCACATGCTGGCACGTTTTCCCTTGAGAACAGTGTTTGCAAACCCATACAATGCCTAAAAAGTCCAGTTTCAGCTTAATGACAGCAACATTTGGGCACTGGAAATTCTTCTGCAGAAGATAATGATTTTTGCACATATCCAAATACTTCAAAACATTGTGAAAAACAACCTCGTGGCTTTAGTAAGTTCTTGCTCAAACAGTGTGGTTTAGAGTAATGCAGTTGCTGAGATTAATTCCAACTTTTAGACACACTGGGACCAAAACAATGACAGCACTCTTAAAAACACTTAGATGGAAACTGTAATTGCAAAAATTACCAAAACTAACACCCTAGTGGAGAAAAAGAATATGCCTTGAGGGAAAGCTTTCCCAGATGGTTTCTTATTTCTATTTACTTGACAAAAACAAGTTTTCCAGATAAATGTAATTTTAGGTTTCCCTTCCCAACTCCAGTTAGGAGTGGAGACCTGCCCTTCAATGTCAAAAGTCACATCCTGAATTGCAAGGGATGGAGGCACCGTGACAGTAGGATGGTCTGATTGCTGGTGAGTGCCTTTGCCTGAAAGAACAAATAATCACATACAAATCAACTTGCTCCTGAATGAAAACATCACCAAAGTCACAGCATTTCTGACAACAGGGGATTCAGCCTTATTAATTCCCCAGGGTGCTTTTTTTCCCCCCTCAGTATCATTTACTAATATTTCTATTTTTCTTCTTTGTTGCCATTATTTAACTCTGCACGTACATTTATTAATCCTCCAGAGATTAAGGCCAGACCAGGATGTGCTGAAATCATTCATTCCACTGGCTTCAATGCGAACTGGATGGGGGATTAAAGTCCTCTCTTGCTGATGCTGGTGTAAATTTAGAGCAAGTACACAGACAGGAGGGACTAGCCCAGACTTTAAGCTTTGCCCTCTGAATGTCTTAGGATAAAACTGTGGGATTGATACAGATATTTTCTGTAAATACCAGCAGAATTTCAAAGAAACAAGAATTGTCACATTGCAATTTTCTACAGTTTGGGAAAAAGTTGATTTCCAAAGGTGAAAAATAGATGGGAATTTTGAGATAGGGTATTTCCAGTGAGGTACTGAAGGATAACCTGAGTTTAGGTCAGTTTTCTTCACATGGTTTTGTCAGTCATCTCTAGGAAGACTTCAAATCACTGCTGAGGATTCCTGCAGATGACACAAACATTGCTGGAGTTGTAAAAAACAAGGAGGGATAGATGACCTGCACAGGCTGGTTTGTATAATTTAGGAAAATAAGCCTTCTGAACAACATTACATGAACTATCGCCAAAGGCAAGGTGTTACATTAAAGACTGCAGAACACATAGCAGATAGAAAATGGAGTGCTGGGATGCAATTGCCCTGAACAGGACTTGGGGATAATATGAGGTGACCAGTGCATTGCTTGACAAAACAGAAACCAGCATCCACTGGGTCCATCAGTGGGAAAATGCTGAAGGAAGGGAGGCAGGAGCTGGCATTAATCCCTGGTGGTGCCCTGGCATGCCCCAAGGTTGGTGGCCTCTGCACTAGAGCGCTCTCCTCTCCCTGCAAAGCACGTGCCACCTGGGGCAGCTCCCACTCCCAGTGGTACCAGGATGCTCCCCTCAGGCTTCAGCCCTTCTCCAAGCTGCACTTCAACCCATGTCCCCCACACATGGCCAGTGACTACTGCACTAGGATTTTGCCTTGAGTTTTGCAGGCTATATATTGAGAATGATGGCTGTAAAGTCAAGCTCCCCAAGATGTCCTCACCAGCAGCTGGGGTGCTGCTCTTGGGCTCTTCCCACTGGCATCCTCTGGAGAGGCTGCTACAAAGGTAACTAAGAGCTTGCATGGGGCTTTCTCTTTTGAGCTGTTGCTCAAGGTTAAAAGGCCAGGTCTACTGCAAGTGCAATCACCAGTGAACTTAACTAATGAGTTGCTTCTACAATGTATTAGTGAGGAAGAAAAAGGGAACTTCATATCTTTCAGCCACTATGCAAACATCCGCACACATATATACACCAAGATAATGAATAGTTTATAAATATTAGACACAACACTTAATAATTTAGTGCAGAAAACCACAGAGGCACCTTCCCCCGCTTTTAAAGCATATTTATAGAAACTCAAGCCATACTGACTGTGCTATGGGAAATCAGCGTGAACTCTGAGGTCCCCCTGTGAAGTTTTTCCATGCGAGCCCAATGGAGCAGGGTGATGATCTTGGCTCTACAAGTATATCAAAAGCAAGATGCGCAAAGTGATGAGTTCATGCCCTAGATTGCCATTTTTAGGCTCACTATTCCCTACATACAACAGAGCAACTGAAGCTGGATGCTATAGAGTGCAAAATGTGGCTCTTCAAGACAAAATGCCAACTGCAGCTTAGACATCCAACTGGTGTACGGCACAGGGAAACACCACTGAGTGCTATGGAAAGGAATGAGACTTCGGGAACCACTGAGGAGGAACTAAGGAGTGGGGGAAAGGCAGAGTTTGTCAATAGAGGTGGTGTATTGGTTATGCTGGATGGAAGTTCTGCCATCCCACTTATTCTGGGTCCTCCAAGAGAAAGCATTGCCCATGCCTGTGTTTTAGAACAGTAATCTTCATGCTGTGTGAAATCCACATAGTCACCAAAGCAAGTTTGTCTTGCACTGTACTGTGTGTACCCAAACAAGACCATGTAAGGGGTAATAGACTCTGGTGTCAGTCCCAGCAGGCTCTGTGTGCTCCAGTCGTTTGTATCCCCCAAGGATGGGTCTATCAGGTAGCACAGGCCCTGACTAGAAGTCCATGGCTGCACTCCTCTCACCCTCCAGCTTCATACACCAGCACAGCTACTATATGCAAAAAGGCTGTGTGCATCTGCTGGGCAGAGCTCTGGAATGTGAGGACTGTCACATAGCTCCATTCATGCGAGGTTCAGGCCCTGGGAAATGGCTCACAGAAATGGAATGGTTCTCCTGGCATCCATGGTGAAGTTTGTATTACTGTGTTGCTGCAAGTGGTGTAAAAAGTCTGCATAGAGCAAAGCAGCAAGCAGCCAAGAGACCTCCAGCAATGGGCATGGCTCACCAAGCCTTGAATCGAGTGACACATGTCTGGCAGGGCTGTGCCATCTCAAGATCTACACCAAGTTTTTGGGAAAACAAGTAGATGACAATGGATACATAAGCCTGTGTTCCGTGGTCTAAAAAACCCTACATTCTTCATTGTTTGTTCTGGCAACATCTATGAAGCAGCAGGATTTTATAGCACAATAAAAAGAAACTGAAGATGTGTGGCCGTGAAAATATGGGATCAGTTGGTAGTTACATCAGCACTGAATTGTTTAAAATTGTTTCAAAATGAGTTAACTTGAGAAATGAGAGTTAAAGGCATTAAGCTATGCTGTGAACATTTTAGCATGTGGGATTTCTTGAGACACCGCAATTGCATATTTCAATTTGTGCCTTCCAATGAAAAAAGTCATATGTTTCTCTTTACTTATATTAAATCAAGTCTTAACGTTGAAGCAAGCTGTGGTGCTCATGCACGTATTTCTGAATCCCCTGAGGTGTAAATTCTATGTGAGCACTCACACACTGGCTCAAAAAGGACAAGAGAAACCACTTACAGGTGATTCCAAGCAGAATACTAAAGGCTTGCTATTACAAATACAACACATCCTCATTTTTTCACCAATAAATATATTATTACACGTACACATATATCTGTACGTAGCTCTCCCAGATAAGCAGACTGACATCTCTAGAGACTGCAGTGTATGTGGAGTATTGCTGAAACACAACAGCAACCACACAAGTTTCATGTGCTGCCTTGAACTACACATGCCCACCTCCATGATAAACCCATCTACTTCTGTGTGTGGTTCTGCCCAAGGAGGACATGGGAAGTGCTGCCAGCAGCCATGGTGAATGCTGCACCAAGCCTCTGGGCCTGCACAGCTGCATCAGTCCCGATGCTTCCTCCCAAGCTGGTCTACAGTAAGTTCCAGCCTCCTATGGAGTCAAACTGGAAAGCTACAGAAAGATCTATGCCCCAAAGTTCCCTACGGGACATCTTGTCCCTTAAGAATGAGGTCACCTTCTCAAGCAAGACGAAAACAAGACCAAAACTGTAGGTAGGACTCAGATAAACAGTATTTACTGCTTCAAACAATAAAAGGTACTGTTAAGTTACTAAAGTAGCAAACGTCCTGTCAACTGACTACAAAGAACAAATGCAAGCCGATAAAAAGCTTTAAAAGTTTGTTTTCAACAACTGTGCACTCATGGGAATAAATGCTAACACTTACTCTAGGGCTTCCAGACAAAATTTGGATATTTGTGCATGCTGAGAAGCAAGCAAGTTAATACATGCTGCTGGGTTTGAAGAGCCTCCAGTAATATTTAAGTTTAAAAGGAATAGCAGAAGAGCATATTAGATGTAAATGAGGATCATCTTCTGATCTTCGTTTAAACCTTGACTAAAACTCAGTGGAAAGACTGCTATTGAAACTAATGGGATCCGAATCAAGCTCTTATTCCACTTAATTTAACTGTGTGAAATTTAATAAATGAGGTAAATAGACTTTCTACCTCCCCCTATTCTGGAAGGAGGAGAACTACAATTACATTTTGAAAGCACAGCTAAAAAGCCACAAAATGATTTAACAGCACCTGGGTAAGTTTTGAAGATGAAGAACAATTTATCTTCAAAAGTCTGGGAAGAAAAACCATTGAATTTAGTCGTTGTTACTACAAATGTTGCATGTTATAGCAAGTGGACTGCTTTTAGAGCTGGTCTGATTTGGCAGCAGGGAATCTCAGTCACATTTAATGCCAGGGTTCAGTTCTGTGAAGACATGTAAACAAGTTTGAACACTATAAAAGGTATTTGAAATGCATGATTACAGTACGTTTCATGCTGTTCAAACTCTGAAGAAGTTCCTCTCCATCTCATGATTTGCACGGTTCCTCTCTCATGTCCTTTCACCCTTTTCAGCAAAGCAAATTCTCCATGGCTTAGTATGGAACCCAGAAAATCTGCAATCTGAACTCCAGAAATAGAATGTAATACTGGATAAAGCTCTGCTAACACTCTTAGACTTCTATGATCTTAATGTCCATTCGTGCAGGTCACAGAGAAAAAACTTCTGAGGTTTTTTTGTTTGTTTGTGTTTTTTAAAAATTTTTATTGTCTTTGAAAATGCTAATAGAAATATTGAAAATGGGTAAGTGAAACCTTTTTCCCTGAAAAGAACAAAACCTCACATTTATCAAAAGGCTGTGCCTTGTATCTACCTGTGTTGTCTTTTTAGGTAAAATTATTTCATATATACTCAGAATTAGTTTAACTGTGAACAGTTTAAAATCATAATAAAGATGACTGCCGCTGCTAAATTTGATTCTGCAACTCCTTTGTCCCCAGTGTTTCAGGGATGGTCTTCCTCAAGGACCTGTTCTAAGCAACGAGGCAGGAAAAACAACACACAGCTTCGTCAAACACAACACCCCCCCTAAATGCAAATATGAAAATCCAGAAGATGACATGCAGATAAGGATTAAAAGAAAATCCGCCCTTACATAAACGACATAAACCTGCTTTAACACATTCCACACCCTGCAGAAAAAGTTGCCAGAAAGAAACTGCCCCATCAGTTCAGTGAACAAGAGGAATAAATGTCCCCTTGTATACAAGAAGCTGGTAAATCAGCCACAACCTAAGCTCCAGCACAGACTGTGAAAATGTTATCAGTAGCAGACAGTTTGGACTGTGCTTATCTCTGCCAAAAGTGTCTTGAGGGCGGAAAAAATACCAGAAACTTTTTACTAGCGCAGTGAAATGCATGAAGAGACATGAAAAGCAGAGAAGCCTGACTGTAGAACCCATCTCACTTGCTTCTGTTCCCATCTGCTCCTCTGTTCCCGCAACATTTCTTCTGCAAGATTGCACTCGACTGTTTTGCTAAATGGAGGAACTTCTGTAATCCATTGGGTTTGGGGGGTTTTTTCTTATTTTTTTCTGCTCTGACTAGAAATAATCAGCTTTTACCTTTTACTATATTACAATTTGGAAACTGGTTGCTGTCCATGGGTCTCTGGCTTTTTCTGTTTCCTAGAAGAAAATGCAGGGAAGCAGAGCTGGGAACATCCCAGTTCAAGCTCCAGCACCAGCATCACTGCTGTGGGGCATCTCAGCAGTGTTGCAGGAGGACCGGCCCTGCTCACCTGCCAAGTGCATACACCACGTACACATTTATTACTCCAGTGCTGCTAGGATGCCTTACACCTTCCAAAATACAACTGCACCTGCCTAAGAAACCCACTGCTGCACTTCCTTGACTTCAACTTTTTGTGGGAAGAAATTTCTTTAACAGAACGGCAGTTAAAATCACATTCTAACATATTTCTGGTACATTGCTTGGAGATGCCACATTTTTCTCTAGCCCATATCTTTGGTGGAAATTCAAAGAAAGGAAGGATTGGTGGAGTAGCAACGTCAGAAGATATTAGGGTCAAGCACTGTCAAGATTTGAGATCCATCACTCCAAGAATTTGCATGCTTGAATCTTCCAAGGACTTCATGGAGTACTAAAACTATGAGGGTAAAAAATGGTGTGAGGCAGGCATTTACATACCTCAGCTGGAGAAAAAAAAAATCACACTTTGTTTTCCAGAAAATGACATTAACTTCGGAAAGATCTGGCCTTGGCCACTGCACCCCAGAAAGTTTCCAAAATGGCAAAACAGTCACCTTTTGAGCAAATGGGCACACCACACAGCCAACTCTCCCACTCCACTGTGAAGCTGCTCCCTGCCTTGTGAAGTATCTTCTGATAAGCCTTACTAAAACCAGAGCCACCTTATCTGGGTGAAATGACACCTACCAAGTTTTTAAAGCCGTAGGTCTGTCTGGCTGCCTTTGATGCATTCGCCAATCTTCAATCACTATCTATCACTTCATGGCGGAGCTGCAGCAGCTCTTGTGAGCCCAGTAAATCGCCTCTCTGCAAGTGATGAAATGCTACCAGCCCCAGAGAACAGAGCAGCTTTGTGTGTTAGCAGCTTCGTGTTTTAGCAGCTATGTGTTGCCTTCATCTTCACCTCCAAAAGCTTGGAAACACGCATCGTGAACAAATAAAATTATTTCTTCCATGGGCTAGGAAATGAACTTTGCGGTGTTGAATGTGAGACTGTGTAGCACTACATTGGATTGCATGGCCAGTCTTGGAAAAATGAAGCAGAGCAATCCTGTTCTCAATACCAGAACTAAAGGTCTGCATTACAAGACTTTAAAAGATTTAGATAGATTTTCCAAAGTAGGAATAGGAGTTTGGCATGTAAATCATACAGCATGCCAGTGGGAGGTGGTCATCAGCACTGGCTATTGAAAATCCTCTCTTTAAGATGGATCAGCTCTGCTCAAACAAGTTTTGCCACTAAGATGTAAAGTTTTCAAGACCTACTATGCCTCCATGAAGGAACATATTGAAGGAACAAGAGCCCCCATTTTGCCCCAAATGCAACATTACCGTGTTGATATCAGTGTTGCATGAGGGCATTTCAAGAGCTTGTCTCACTCCCAAATGACTTCACTAGTTGCACTGGGCTGCAGTACCCTGGAGGAGTATCATCATTTTGAAGAAGAATGCAACACAGCATTAAAAATAATAGTGGTAAAAGGGAAAAAAAAAAAAAAAAAGAAAGATGGGCTTAGAAGGGACAGAAAACAGCTGCTGGTAGATGCATTACAGCCTCATTCAGCTTACAAGATCCCCAAAAGTTCTGGTACAGGAGTTAAGCAAACCCATGGGAAAATCAAGCTTCTGATCTGACTATGTTATACAGCTACAGGATGTCTCTGCTGTCACCAGGTTTGCTTTTACGAGACAATGCCCAATAGAAGGCGTTTGTGTTTTTTAGCTCTTGGATCTCATAAATAAAATTACTGAGTTCTTTCAGAGCTTTGCCAAAATAAGTTTCCATTAAAAGTCTCAAAACTGTCTATGGAAAGTTTCTGCTATGCTTTACTGAACTCTCCCAATAAATGGCAATGCAGTTTATCCTTGTGGGAAAAAGCTCTGTCAGTGTGCACGTATTCCAGATAGTGTGCTACTAACACAACTCAGGAAAGAAAACGTGGGTCTTGGAGTAACTCAAATGTGGTGGTTAGGGTGCTGCTTTTCCCTCTGTTGGAGCCCATTGTTCCAAGGAGGAGTCCCACAGCCCTTGCAACTGCACTTCGCAGGATGTGACTGATGTGCTTTGCAAGACGCTGGGACACAGCAAAATACTGGCCTTCTGAAGCCTCCTGATTAAGGTTGCACTTTTGGGAGGAATTAATCCTAACCAAAAATGTGGGGGTGCTCATAAACACCAAACATACTCTTACCTATTCTTAATAATGTATGTCCTCAAGCATGCAAAACTGTCTGTCCTTCTTTTTCCATTTAAGTGCATTTATTTAAAAATTTGGCTTTCCATCAGGAAGGGGAAATAAGTTTTATGCTTCAGGAATACAAAACTCATCAAGTGGAAAATCTGCATTGGCCTAGATCAGTGACCATGTAAAGATGAAGCTGCTGAAGCTCTGATGGTGACACTTCTGCTCTTGAAAATTCTGCCATAAAGCCTTATCCCATTCTTTTTGGTTTTAAGCAAGTTTTTAGATTCAAACTTGACCATAAGTAATCAAACCCTATACCACAGAACTGGAAGGCCCTCTCTTGTTGGAAAGCATTTCACTGTGGCCATTACGTGAAAACTTATGGAGAGGCAACAGGATTTCAGAAGCAGTGACTAAATACGCACATCTCTCAGACAGAGGACTGGAAACTTTTTTTTTGCCTGCTTTTAGTAAAGAGAGGCTATTAGATCTCTGTGGTTATTACTGCTAAAGTGGATTATCTCATTCATTTTAAGGCATCATTTAAAGTGCTTCCTCAACCAGAGATTTTCAATGTGTACTCAACACCACCCAGGGAGACTCTGGACTATTTTCATGCCCATGAAAGCTAAATAATGAAAAGCAGGCTTACACTTGGTAGAGAGATCTGTACCCCACTTCCCTTAGAGCTACTGTAGGTGCTTGCATATTGAGCAATGCTGGAAACCACTGGTATGAACAAACTGTGAGCTCCTTCCAAGCAACTCCTACCACTGCAACCCCCAGCACTGTACATTCACACACACACACACACACACACACATGTATATATATATATTACATGGCCTCTTGATGCCACCATAAGTCTACCTGAACTACTTAAAGGTGAGACTGAACTGGGGTAGAGGGGTAGTATGGCATTGCAGATTGATTTCCAGTCTCTCCCTGAGCATGAACAGTGCCTACCACTGTCTCCCATAAAATCTCGTGTGCTAGTGCACAGACCCCTTAACAAGAAGACACTCCCAATCATGCAAATGCTTACAGGAGTCTTCCTATGGAGCCTCTGCCATTTCTTCCTCACTTATTTTCAAGGAATATATGTCATCAGCTTTAATTTATACAGAGCAAATAAGTTTTTCGAACAGATGAATCAATACCCCTCTAATCGTGTAATGAATATCCCGATGCTGAAGACACAGTGAGCTAGGAAGTGCTCTGGAGCACTTCAGAAGAACAGAGACTCAACACATTTTATAGGCATGTATGATACTAACACATTGGTGTGTTAGTATCATACATGGACTGTGAGTGGAAAACAATCCTGTCTCAATTTCCACAGGAGTTTATCATCACATAACCCAGATACTGTAACTATTTGCCTGCTATAATGTGAAAAGTTTCTTTCCTTGTTCACCAATTAGCTGGAAGAAAAGATCTGGCGGGGAGGGAAGGAGAATTACATGGGGGTGTGGAGCATTATGTTCCACTATGACAACTGTCCAAGTTAGTGCATTAATTATTTCTTAGCCCTGTCACGTAACAGTGTGTCCCTAAAAAAAAGTAGTCAGCATATTTATCAGTGACTTACAAATGTACTTTATCCTCTGTGGCACAATATCATGACTCAAAACAAAGCTTGAATTCTTCAGCCAGAGTTTTTTTTTATCTAGGGTCATGCTCCTGTCTTGATTAAGAAAATAGAAAGTTGTTGGTTGGTTGGTTGGCTGGTTGGGGTTTTTTTGTTTGGCTGTTGGTATTTGTTGGGGTTTTTTTCTTTTTTTTTTTTTGGAGGAAAGCACAGTATTTTCTTCAGTTCTGTTACGAGATAAGATATTTACTACTGAACACGTGCTACAAATATATGACAGAGCAATAAAGACAATTTAATAGCCTGGGAATCTCTTGCTCAAGAGGGCTAAGAGGTCAAAAGTTACGTCTTTGACATATAACATATGCTTTCCAAGTGCCTTCTAATTGCAGGAAATGTTTTGATTTTGCAATCTTACAAATATTCCTGAAAACTCTGAGGTATTTCTCAAAGTGATTCACTCATGTGGGATTTAAAAAATGGATGCTTCCTCTGACCACCTTACCTTAGCACCAAGTGCCTTCATGGATGTACTTTAAGAGGTCATGGATAGCTCCTGAGGTGTTTCCCCCCCAGAAGGGGACTGTAATAATTACATTATATGCAGAGCACTGCCGATGGCGGGGGGAGATCAGCACGGTTACGCCAGCCCCAGGACAAACAAACATCGAGTCCAGCTGTGCTGCACATACACACAAGCCCTACCAGTTCCCTGCCAGAAGGGCTCAAACCCGGCCTCTGCAAGGGCAGAAAACCCATGTCACGCCATTCCTAACAACTGGGCGCTGCTGAGTCACTTGTGCCCAGGAAGACACAGCTGCTTTCAAAGGACTCACTGGTGGGAGCTGTTGCCAGACCCTCTGCAGTCAGTAGGCACAGATAAGCAAACCAATAGAACTATTCATCCTCTCTGCATAGGATGCCATGTCCTTTTTTTTCAGGCAGCTTAAGATTTTAACAGAGACACAGCATAAATCAAATTTATCTACCAACACCTAGGTTATAAGAAGACCTAACTTGCCTGTGATTTATTAATTTACAAACAATTAGGAGATTAATAGGAATGAATGACACCAGTGACAGCTATAAGCAGACTTCTCACACATTAGAACCTACAGGGTCATGTGATGTTTCTACACATTCCCTGTTCAATGCTCATGTGTGCCATGCCACAGCCTGCTGCAGACATATGGAGCCCCAGGAAGGCAGTGAGGCCCTTTGTGCCTCTTGGAGGTTGCTCCAGACCTTCATCCCTCTGATATTTATGAAATTTTCTTCTAAATGTTCAGCCTAGACTTGGGCTTTACCATTCAGACTATTTGTATAATTTGTGCTAGCATTGTTCTTTCCATTAAGCTGCCTTCTTCCCAGTCGGATATTGTCTTTTCCAATGCATATACCGTGTCACAGATTATTTTGATTCATTCAACTCTCTTAGCCCTGTCTCATAAACCAGCATATTTCCCTGATTCTCCTTTTATTTCATCCATCCAGTTAATATCCATATTCCACTGAAGTGGGGACCAGAACTATACACAGTGTTCCTGCCAAGGACTTAGCAGTGTATTGTAAATTATATTAATGCTTTATCACTACTGGGATTTTCTGCACAGTCTATCCTAATTTTCTGGATATACACAAGGGCTCCCCCATTCTTCCATATTATAACAGAGTAAGTATGTACTTCTGGGTTCTGCACAATTTTAACTTTTATTCCATTTCTTAGCATCCTTCAATTCTATTTAAATGCCATCCAAACCTTCATCTTACTTCTCACTCTCTCTCAGCTCTCCATTGTGAAACATCACTGTGAGAAACACCTGCACAAAGATCCTTAATGAAAACATTTAATTAGACATGTCCCTAGAACAATTATTAAGGATACCCAGTAGATACTGGTCTCCAGAGCTTTTCTGATACAATCTTTTGCATTCTCTTTAATCAGCTATTCATCCAAGTTTAAACTCTGCAACTAAACTTCACCTCCTTCAAGTTACATAGTAACTTCCACCATTTCATTACTTGGGTTACTGAAGTTCAGGTCAGTAATTTTCTCCACAAAACGAAACAAAAGCAAAAACCCAACCATCTCACCAGGAGAGACAACCCGGTAGCACTTATTTTTGCTAACACAACTAAAGCTTTAGACTATTTGCCATATACTTTATGTACCTTAATTTTCATTTCCTTCAAAGCACTTTCTGAAGCTGAGCATGATCTCAAAGGCAGAATAAAGGTTCTATAGCTATGTGGCTTTCTTCATTCCTTGAAAACATAGGGGCCTCATGTTATTGCACAGACATGCAGAATCAAGACTGCTTGACGATGGATTAAATCGCTTACTTTTAAAACAAAGGATTTATCACTCTTTCTAAACCATACATAATAGGAGCTTGACCTGGGTATGCTCTGACTGGAGAGTGATCGGAAAAGTGGAGATGATACATTTCTCTTGGAGAAGATTTAAGATTGTGAAATTCCATTAAGAATTACTTTCCTGCAGATCTCGCCTGGCCATGTACCTTTTACAGTACATGTAAACATCCTGTCTGTCTTCAGTACCATATAACACTTTTCATGGTGGCAAAATTCAACCTGACTCAACTTGGAGTTAACCTCTGATTCATTTTCTTCTTAATTAACGTAAGTTTCTGGCATTCACACCCTTTGCAGAGAAATAAGGAAGGTTGGTCTTTTAAATCCAAGTTAATTTTTAAGGGAAATATAATTGAAAAAACCAAACCCAGACAGTCATATCTGTGTCGCTGAAGCTCTATGAGCTGTACCTGATAAATCACTTGTCTGTGATGCCACAGAAAGCACTCTGTGCTACTTCCTGTACACCTCGTTTGTAAAGCTCTGTTTGCTTACCTGTTACTGTTTGGCTAACTATTAACCACAATTAACCTGATGGACTTTTTTTCCAAACAGAACTAATATTTATCAGAAAAGCAAAACTTATTCAGCAACCCAAATGCAAATGTTGTCTCAGGTCAGAGAGGTCATGGGGAGCAACAGGGTACTATTTCCACATGCAGTAGTTTGTTCATTATTGCTGATTGCAAATTAGAAGGAGACAAGTAGAAGATCAGAACTGTAACTTTCTGTTTATCATGGATTTTTAAAAAGGTATTATTTACAGAGTGGTTTGGAATCTAGTTCCAGATTGGAGGGAGAAAAAAAGCTGTTTTCTAGACTCACTGACAAAAACATTTTAAAATTCACTACAGTGCTACTGACAAATTTTGGGGTTTTTCTTTCCTACTGTCTGTTTCTGAGCAGGAAGCAACAAAATATTTCAGGAGAGCAATGGATGTTGCATCCTACCAACTACTCCTGCATCGTTTGCTAACAGCTCACTGGCACTTCCTCTTGCTCTACCATCCAGGGTGATGGCTTCTGTCCCCTTCACTGTGCCCCTGTGGGACAGACCCACAGGGTTTACACCTGCAACACAGTCTTACTGCTTTGAGACACCACTCTCACACGTGGCTAAGTCTTGTCCCCCCAAGTTTAAAAAAATCACTAGAAATTAAAGGAGGTAAACCCCACTTTTTTATTAATGGTGCCAAAACTAGCCCAGGCTATGGCTGAAATAAAAAATGCAAAAGAGACCATCAGGTGATACCAAAAGTGTTGGCAGATCAGTCTAACTCCCATCTTTCCCAGCCGGGGGAAGAGGTGTTTCAGCAGATACTGCAGACATCTAAAGCTGAGAGCTCGAATTATAACAAAACATTTCACTTTTCCCAGACAGTGTTCTCCAATTCAAAGATGTTTGTGAAACCACGCTGCCAAATCTGTGATTCCACAAACTTTTCCACGGTGATAACATAAACAGTGAGTAGTGATTTATCTGAGGGATCAAGCTGCACTAGAAGGGGAATGTGAAAAAATGTGCATTTGAAGGCATTCTCTCCCCTGAGGAAGGATGAAAGCTCATATACATGTATAAAATGAACCACACACTCCAGACCTGACAGAATGCAAACTTTTTTTGGTCTGCTTTCTGAAAATCCACGTCAAATTCAAAGAACTGAAGAAAAAAATTGCAAAACAAAAAGTGTTTTTTTTTAAACTGAATTAGCTCTGTCTTACCTCTTAATAAAGCAAATTTGTGAGATTTGCACAGCAGAACATTAAGAATATTCTCCCTAACTCACTGAGCTTTCACTCTTCCTTTTAGACTAATAGGTGATGGCTTTCTCAGGGAAGATCAGATTTTGCTCTCAGTTACATCTACATCAAAACAGAAGCAATGACACTGACTGGGGCAAAATTATTCCAGATTTACATCTCTCTCATGGATAGCACCAAGAAACAACAGTTTAAAGACAATCCAGTTAATTAAATCTAAATTCATCACACTTTTTAAAGTTATGAGCAAGAAGAAAACCTAGACTTAGCATGTTAGTCTTATTGCCAAGAAGCACTAACTATAAAACCGCTTGAATTCAAAACTGAAATGTGCACATATATTGTAGCAGGGAAGTTATGGCAGAAAGGAGAATAACTTCCCAAACTTTGATAATTGCTTGATCTGGAGTTTTGATTAAATGTTCCTTCCAGTATGAAATTATCCTGTAAGAGGGCCACAGTCTTGAATTCCCCCTCATATTTGCTTAATGGTTTTCACATTTTATTTTCTCTACTGCAGTCAAAACAACTTCTTTGGCAGTCATATCTTCCTGCAGTACACAGCCTGTGTGACTACTCTTATCCCCACAGAAGGCATCTGGGGGACTACATCCTCTCCTGGATGAAAGTGAGAGCATCTGTCTTCACCATTGAAATTAAATACTTCTCATTTTTGCAGAGCTCTTAGGGCTTTGGTTTAAGTGCTGGGAGAAAGAGAGGATATCACATAGGGCTGCTTATGCAATTATCAGGTCGTGTATCCACGGTACACAGGGAAGTCAGAGGAGGGAGAGATGTGTGGCCAGTTACCTGTCCCAGCACCCACGGCTTGTCCTGGTGCCTCTCCCTCTATGCTCCAAAATACCCCCCACAGGTTTACAGCAGCCAGTGCTGTGTAGAAGAACCAGATTTAAAAATCTGAAAGTGCTTTTTAAGCTTTGTTTTTCTCCTCAAAAGAGATGCTCAAGTGAGTTAAAAAATTGTGATAAAGCTGCCTATAATATAACCTATCCTGTAGTTTATCATGTACTTACTTGAGTACCACTCACAGCTGGGCAGAATCGTGCAGGGAAAAAAATGCACTAGAATGGATAAACTCTGTCTCAAAACGCTACTCTGAAGGTCAAATGAGAATCAACATCTCAAAAGCAAGAGGAAGAAATGATGATCTTGCAAATCTTGGTTCGTTTTTTTGGTGTGCACCATCACCACCACTCCCTGTCTAAATGAAGACACAGTATTGAAGAGCCAGAAGCCTGGAAAGACAAATATTCCCATCATCAATAGGAGGACTGTACTCCTTGGGATCAGTCACTGTCTGTTACTAACATATCCAAGGTTTTCTCCGCATGTTTCTTCAGCCTGGGCTCCTCGTGGTTTTATCTTTTTACTTGGCACTTTCCCATTAAGATTCAACTTTTTCTTTGAAGATCTACCCTCTGCAATCTGCCTTCTTCCAAACAAGCAGCCAGAACACAGTGAACCAGAAGGCTGCTCTCCCCCAGTCTCTCTCAAAATAGCAAAGAGAAAAAGGCAAAGAGGAGAAAGGTCTTGTCTTAGGAAAGCAAAGCCAGGAGTGAAGAAGGCATGAGCTTACTGTGCAGTGAGGAGTGCACCTGTGAGCTGCAGCTTGGGTGGGCTGGCATGGGCCAGGGGACATCGTGCCCACATTCTTGTGCCCATCCCAGACTCGACACTGCTTCCTTTCCCACTGCCTGACATCATCACCCAGAAACTTCCAAAAGCAAAATCCTTTTGCCTTCTTATCTGCATCAGCCAAAACCATTTGCAAGCTGAAAATCAAGGCTGTGACACACCCAGAGTTCATTTACCCAGAGTAAATTTAATAACTAACAGCAGTTATTGTTTGTTAATGTGTGGAGCCTTGTGTCCTATCGCTTTATTAAAATGTCTACATGTATTTATCCACATTCAGGAGGTGTTTAATCTTCTCTGTGACCACTAATAAAAAAACCCCTGCCAATATTTGATATTAAAGTACTAGGCCTTAGTGAAGTGCCAATTTCCAGGAGCCACGAGTAAAGACTCCCTTGTGAACACACACAAAAAAATTAAAAATACTAGATTATCTGAGTCGGATGAAAACCAAATAAAGACCACTGCAAACAACACCAGAAAAAATATGCAAAAATCAAGGCAGCCACATTTTAAGGATGTGTTTTACTTTTAGTGGTTGATGGTTCTGTTAATGGCAGCTAAAGGGAAAAGAATTACAGGGGTCATCTGTGATGGCAAGGAGTTAAGAAGTAGCACTCCAGCCTCCCAGCACAGACACCAAGTGAATTGCAGAGGGGAGAGCTGACACCGTCTGTGCCTCTGGTAGCACTGCTGGGGCTGCTCCCAGCTCAGCTCCCAGTGCTGGCTGGGCACCAGTAAGGGCGTTCCCCAGTGAGGGCGGGATCACTGCTTTCTGAAGAATACACCAGTCAAGTATGACAGTGGGTACTGTAAAAAAAAAAAAGAAAGTACTTTTCCAATTACTAAAACACGTGGGTCTTATCCTTCATTACACCCTTGGCTTTCTTATAATAACATATTTATCTGCAGCCACTGAAGACCCTTTGCAGCAAGCCAAGCGAACCCAGCTCACTCTGCACCACTGGATTTCTATTTCCAGCCCCAAAGAGCCACATTGAGAGGTTTCTCAGCCACCACAGGGCGCTGAGAGCCATCCTGCCCAATGTCTGGTGGTTCACGGTGTAGTCAGGCTCCTGAGAGGCAGGGCTGGTCCATGACGAAAGGCCAGGTAAGCATTACGGAGCAAGACAACACTTGCCCAAGCATGACAGCTGGCTGAAGTCAAGGTTACTGTGGGCTGCAGGAGCTCTTACCCTGCCATCCCAAGCCACAGCTGAGCAGAGAAGTCAGCATTCTGCTGCAATACAGCATGTCCCTAGGCTGAGTTAAATCAGAAATAATAATAATAATAATAATAATAATAATAATAAATTGAATTCACATACTGAGTTCACACACATGGGATTTGGGAAGAGCAAACGGGAGGGGGAAATGCACAGACAGAATAGGTGCAGTCAGCTGCTCACCACTAACTCAGGCCAGGGTTTGCACAGCCACTGAGTCGGCTTCTGGGCTGTGAACAGAAAAATCCAAACACCAACCAGCAAGACATTACACGTGGGAGAAACATCGAGGCACTCACTTGGGGCACGGACTCTTCACTGGATCTGTCACCCACTCACGTCTGCTTTTCACATTTTAGCGGAGGAGAGGAAAGTAGGGTAACAAAATCACTGAGACACAGGATGGTGCCAGCTCTCCCACCCACAGGTACACTCCTCCTCTGCCCTTGCTGGCTGCTACCCAGCAAGGCACTAGGAATTTGACAGGACAAACCTGTCCTCAATAAATTCCTCGCATCTCATTTCAGAATAGAATTATGCCCAGCAAGGGACAATGGAGTTACATATCAGGTATTACCCAAGGTTTTAATGCTGCTGGTACCACTCACGTACGACTCATAGGCAAACGATGCGAGGCCAAATGGGAATTACTCACAATATTTGGCGTGACACAATGTTTTACTGTGAAGAAACAAAGGTCACTTCGGTCCACTTGACGCCAGAGACTGAGAAGTCTGAAGTCAGTGCAAGTTATTGCTTCTTCAGGCCTCTCTGAAATACATGCTAGGGCCATTTAGGTGCCCCTGGGGACATCAACATCTCTGCCACCTCCATCTCTACCGCCCTCCAGGGCAATATCTGCCAGGATGTGGAGGCACCAAGCAGGGCAAGAAGAGAATAATGGCAAAGAAATCTTACAGCGTTCTTGCACAAAATCATCACCCATCTCTGTTCTTCCTCAGAAACAAAGCACATTATAGCATTAGGGGATGATCTGCATAGCTGATCAAGGCTGCTAATTGTCAAAGAGGCTCCAATGTATACACGTGTATCTGACATCACACAGAGTAGAATATGAATTTTCCTGTGGACAATGATACAGTTCCCTTCTTAATTTCCAGAGCTATAACAACAAAATTTGAAATGGTCTGTATAAAACAATTTCCTTAATACACCCTCTGGCTGACAGCATAAGGTGGGTACCACAGGCCACATGCCTAGGATTATTAAACCAAATTCTGCCCTCACTTAACACTATCTTCTCACTTGCACAGATAAAGACATGGGGGAGAACACAGTCCACAGCACAGAGCAAGTAACAGGAACAACAAATGCAGTTACTTGTGCCCTGAAGCAAATACATGTCCCTGAACTGCTGCCATGGGAAAATACCCTGTTGAAACTACCAGCGATTCAGCCCAGAATTTCACATCGTGTTCGTGCCTGCAGCACTGGCAAGAACACTGGAGGGGTTTTCCCTATGGATGCTCAAGTGTTCCTGGTGACAGGGTCTCTGGCCATAGCCTAAAACATGCAAGGAAGTGCTTGTCCAGATCCATTAAGTTTTGGTTTTTTTGCAATGCAAAAACTTCAGATGCGAACATGAACAAGGGCAGTGTCAAGCAGCTTTCAAAGTATGGTTAATCCACAGGCGAATTTGAGAGTATTTCTTTAAATCTCCACTCTTTTTTTTGCACATCTGCATAAATGACAAAGTTAACATCCTCAGGAAGACTGACTCATCTGGGAAAAATCAAGAGCTCCCAATTATTTCTCTTGTACCTGTCCCTTCTTGCTTTGCAGCTTATTATTTGTAAAGAAGAGAACAACTGTTAACCAATAGACAACGTGTTCATACTACCCCACCTTCCTTTTCAAAGCTATCAGAGATCACATCCTATTCTTCTCCTCAAAGATACACAGCTGAGCCTGTCTCTGCACACAGAAGGGGCTTTGCATAAGCAGTAGCAAGACTGATCTTCTTTTTCCCTTCTCAGCATTAGCATAACCCTGTCTGTTTCCCCATCCTTTTTGCTCTCGAAATCTATTTTACGGATGAAAAATTACTGAACCCAAAATTTGAGAAGTCTGTTCTTGGAATTGGAGAGGTGGAACAGGAGAGACACGACTGCTCCTAAAGATTTACAAATTTTTTGCAATCTTTCTTTTCTTTTTAGCAAATTATCAGAGCTCACTGTCGGTACCAGCAGATGAATACATCTGCAATGACATGTGTCATATTAATGAAAGTACCTTTAAAAATGCAAATTATTCATGCTCCATTAACTGTGAAGGGCACACCTGTGTGCAGGTCTGCAGCAGGGATTGCCCCTGACTGACCTGGCAGAGCCTGGCCTTTCAGCTTAACTCCAGCAAAACTGCCCACAGGGACACGGGACAGGAATGTGGTGGCACTCAAAACTTCGACAGTGACTTACTGAGAGCATTTTAATTCCTATGGGAAGGTTTTGCAGGGAAGGGGATAGCAAGATTTCTCTACACCTCCTTTTTTTTTTCCTATTACAGGCAGATGCCTCCTTTTCAGTCTTTTGTGGCGAGAACAGAAAGTCAGTATCTAGTTAATGGGAGGGGTTTGTGTACTGATGCTCTGAATATTTACATAGTCTTTAAATATTTTTATTAGCTCCTAAACAGTTCATCCTGCCGGCCGATGACTTGCTTCAGGGCCTCACAGATCTGTCTGGAGGGAATAAGGGAGAAAAAAGGTGACTTAATTTTGTAACTTTTTATTGACAAACTCACTCATGTTAGGTCTCCTCAAACAAAAGCAGAATTTCACTAGGGAAGGTTTGAGTAGAAGGGGTGGTCATTACCATTCTGCTCTACGCCTTGTGTTTACCAGGAGTGGCAGAATTACACAGAAACTAAACACTTTACACAACCACCTGAAATAACAGGATCTGTACTGTTTTAACTCCATAGGAGTTGGTGACTCAGCAGCAATGATACTACACTTCAAATAAAGATATTCGGCTCCGTTTTTTCAGTTTAGCAATCGAGCCTAGCGGGAGACTGAAGAGGGGGTCCGAGCTGTCATTCCTCTATTAATATTCCTTCAATAATTAGCTGTTTCTCACAGTTTTCCCTTTTATTTCATGCCAGAAAGCAAGCCTTTCCATGAACAACATACCAAAAGAGAGTGCTACTATTTTAAAGTGTCAGCGTTCGCAATATGAACCGCTCTGTGTAAACAATGAGATCTTCTCTTGCCTGGAGTGAACCAGATGTTTCAGAAAAAAAACCCCAAACCTTCCCACACGGAAGATAGTTACAGCAGAGAAGAGATTCTTCCACCAGATTGACTGGGGAACCTTTATATTGCTAGTGGAAAAGGTCTGCTTTTCACCTTTTTATTTCTTCTGGCTAATCTGCACTTTTCAGGCAGAGAGACATAAATCAGTTTTTCACAGTCACGTCTTAATAGCCAAATCTTTAAATGCAAGGCTGTATCTTCTACTGTGCCTGTCCTCTCTCTCCTACAGAAACTGTCCTTGCTTTATTAAGATGCTGGATATGCTTGATTGTAGTTTCTCGGTTTTTTTCGAACTCCCAGCCAAGGTTCATGGACACTGCTGGGCAGAGCATTCAACAATATTGTCTTCTCAAGTGGCAAATAGAGAGAGAATAGAACCAGGCCATGAAGATGCTTCTGTTCCTCCTGACAAAGCCTGCTCACATCCCACCTCTGAGCATGGGTTAAAGTGAATAAGGTTTTGGCTGTGGCTTGCTCAGAAGGGCTAACAGAGCAGGGATCAGCCCGACAGGATCTCTTTAATTAGTATTTGTAATGCTAATTTCCAGTGGCAACATGCTGGACTTAGAGATAACTGAGAGACCATCTTCCAGTGTTTCATTCACCTCATTAGAGAGAAATTGGCGTTCAGCATGTTACTGAAAGATTGCACTTAATTAGTCAACAGGAAAATAACCAACACAGCCCTGCATAATGTCCAAAGAAGTAAATATCTACATGATTTTCTTCCTCTTTCTATCATGAATCAAAGTTCAATTTCCTGCTAAAGTGATATAAACTTCTTTTCCTGAGGTAAACAGTCCTGTGCTTTCCCCCTGGCTCCTTTTATCGTTGAAAGAAAACCTCAGAATTACACTAGTGAGAAATGAACTTGCCCTCTTTTCTGTCTTCATAAGAAAAATTGACTGTGGGTAATTGCACTGTCTATCTTTGTAAAAGCCAGTGTAGATGTAAAATGTTCATGGCCGAGCTCAAATTACCTTTCACATGATGAATGTGAATACAGGAATTGGGTTTCAATACTGAAAGTCAAGCACCTGATTTTATTCTCTGCCTAGAAAAACACGGAGCTGAATACTGGTTACTGCTAAAGAAACTAAGATCCCAGTGAATTAACTGACTATGGTTGGGTACCAGAAAAGCATGGAGGCTTCACACTGTAGGCTCTATGTCTTCTTGTAAATCATCAGTCAAGAAAAGACATTTTTAATGCTGTTTTCTAACAGGTTCACTCAAGGACCCCCAAGGAATCCCATTTTCAGATGTGTTTATACTTACATCTTTTCATCCTGGTGTCCTCAGAATAGCACAAATTAAAACCAGAACCCCTATAACAAGGTACCTAAACAAAAAATACAAACATGGTCTGTATCAAAAGAACCTGGGCTATAGCATCTCAAATTTCTTTAAAATACAGTTGCTGGAGCTACCAGCCACACAGCTATCTGTTAAAATCTGTTAAATTGCTCAATCAGAAAGGATAAGGCCTGGTTTAGTATATAAAAGAAGATCATAATAAAATTAGAAACCTAGGAACAAGCTGAATTACTTAAATCCCTTCACCAGCTATGACACTCAAGTCTCCTCATAGCATCTGCTCTGCTACTAGGCAGGCTCAAACCAAAGCCTGAAAGTCAACAGGCTCCAGTGTCTGCTAGACCAGGAAGAGAAACCCTTTCCAGACTTGCCAGCTGAGCACTGAACACTTGCCATGTTCCCTGGGTTTGACCTGTCTGAACCAGGGCTCTGAAAGATCTCTGCTTCTGGAAGGCAGCACAGCAGCTAAATGGCCACATCTGTCCAACTGAGATGATCAAACCGTAACTTCCTGCAAAATCTGCTTGGAATTTCAGATTTTGGGCAGAGAAGCAACTTTGTTGAAATGTGTGTTCCCAGACATAGCATTTTGAGGAGGGTTACAATGATTACCTTCAAAACCAGAAACACACACTTTGCCTCACTCATATTACTACACAAGAAAGTATATTTCTGGCACCATTAAAAATGTATATTTGAAAAGAATTTCCCATCCTGTTGTTATGCAAAAATTGCTTATAGGTAGTAGACTACATAGTCTATTAAAAAGCTTCCAAATGACCCTAGAATTGATGAACAGGCAATCATTTAGTTTTCCAAAACATTTCCAATTTGGTAAACATGACCTTTCATTTGCAAGGAAAAACAGAAGTTGCCTCTACCACTCTCTTGACTTTCAATTCACTGTGCAGTACACACAGAGAATCTTAACAGCTTTTTCCTCATCCTGTATATTAGAAATCCAGGTGAAATCTTTCCTGCATAAACTTAATGGAAATTACAGAGCAACAAAAATCCTTTCTATCTTTTTTACCACCACTCACTATCAAATAACTTTTTGGAAGGCTCTGAAAGTGGTAATGCATAGACCAGGCTTTCTAATATGTTTGGTTTCCTAGACTGGATAAGTCTTTTATGTTAATACTCTTTACATGAAACACAGATGGATTTAATACAACTAAAAGAAACAAGAAAAAGTGCATAGCATTAGGGATAGCAAAAAGCTAAGATGCTGTAGTATGGGGGCAAAATGTTCCTCCTTGTGCTCTCCAACTACTCTCAGTGGTTTGGGACTATGGAATTTAAAAAGAACCTAGAGCACACCTCCAGCTGCTGCACATTTTTATTACTAGAGATTGTTAAAGAGACCTGAAGATTCTATTAAAATCCTAAACCAGTGAGACTGCTTTTATCAACACAATCATCCTACACAGCAAAATCTCTTCAGACATACACCTTTTTTAGATCCCAGACAGACTAGTGACAATTTGGGGGCTGATGATCTGCTTATATTTCAGTTGTAGGCAGTTTCCCTCAGAAAACCTCTTTGCCAAAAAATTATGATCATCTTATTTCTTCATAAACAATATAATTGCAAAAGAGAGAGAAAAGGGTTTAATATTAAAATATTTTGAAAATGTTCATGCACAAAATAATCTTCAAAGGTTGTTTCCGTCCTTTTTCAAAGTTTGAGTTACAGATATGTCATCAGGAAATGGCCTCCTATGCTACAAAAGCCATTTTACCCATTTGAGAACTCCACAATTCTAATACAACTATTACAAATAAATACAACTAGTTACTCTTCTGTCAAAGAATAAAGTTATTTCTGGCCCTGGTAGTGTTATTTGCAGACTAGACTGAATTGACAGTATACGCTATGTGTTTGTTTAAATTTGTCATGACATAGCACCCTGCAAAAGAAAACCGTAAATGTGAGTTCCTGTAAGGGTAGGGCTCCAGAGATAGTGGCATGTCACTTTGACTCCTTTATTGGATGTTTGAATTACGATACTGAGCACAACCAGTTCCCTCATGTCAAATAACAAGGGCAGAATTAACTTCTAAGAGTCTCATCAGAAACATATTTAAATATACACACAACAGCTTCATAGCTGCACTTAATCTGATATACAGCCAAGATCCCAATGACTTCAGAACAGCAGAATTAGACACTTAATATTTGCTGAGCAACAAAGTTACACCATATAACAGAGGCTAAGTATCTCTCCAGAGCTTCAAATACTATTAATCTGGGAAAATGCATTCATAAAGTCCAATAATTCTGCTTATAAAGTAGCTGGTTGCAAGAAGGACATCTAGTGTGTACCTCTGCCATGAGTTTCAGCTTCAAATTGTTTTCCGAAGTTACCTTCTTCATAACGGCTTAGCACAAAACTCACTTACACATATGTTCTGAAAGCAGTTATGGTAAAAACAAACTACAAACAGAAAATAAAATTAAACCAGCAATTTTAAAGAATATCCATGAAATCTGCACACACAGCTAATTTCCCCCCCTAATTTTCTACTTAAATATGTCTATTACTGCAGCAAAACCCTTACTCTCTTCCAAGATACTTCATCCTTCACTCAGTAGTACTGATAAGCATTAGAGTGACAAAATGTTAAAAATAAACAAAAATGTCCTGTTCTTCTTCGCCCCTTCACCAGAAGAGCCAAAAAGGCTAATTCTATGACACAGGTGTCATCCTTTTTTTTTTCAACGCGAAGAACTGGATCAAAGTTCAGAGACTGAGAATGCTGAAGAAAAACAGACTGGAGATCAGTCAGCTGCTGTTAACCCAATTCATTTTCTCCCTCATACTGGTCTGGAGAAAATAACAAACAATTGGTTTAGGACCAACATTCCTTTCATGCATCAAATCAGCTCTTCTTTTATCTTGCTGGGAAGCAAAAAAAAAAAACAAACCCAACACCCAGATAGACAAATTATAACAAATGTTCTTACAAGATACCTCTGATATAACAGTATGCTGAAAACATCTGTACAACCAGATACAGTTCCTGTGTGCAAAACCCAGCTGAGATTGCACAGTCTCAAGACCGTGATGTCGTGATCTGAAAAAGGAAATGTACATCTATACAAAACCCTTGAAGTTATCAAAATTCAATTTAAAACTAAAGGAGACGGCCAGATCCATCTCCAGGATTTATTAGACAGGAAGGCTTCTTTGCTGCTTGGGACCTTCAGCTTGGGAGAACTTCTGCTTAACTGCACACGCAGATAGTGTATCACAGGGCTCTCCACGGAAACCACCACCAGCACTGTAAGAGGTGAGGTCTGACGCTTCCCAAAAAATGGAGAAGAAGGTCAGTACACATAGTCCTTAACCAGGTGGGATTGAGTTGGGAAAGTGCTCTATTCAGGCATCAGGGTTCAGTAACAGCAGCAATAATGTGCTCGTTGCTTAAAGAAAGGGCTGAAGTGTCTGCAGTGCTTTAAGCATAAGGAGCAGTATCTTGTGTACTGCATGGTAACATTACTGGAAAAAATGAGACCTTACACTTAAGTCAGTGTAGATCTCAGTGTGGAAGCCTCTGGACCAGCCCGTCCTTATTTTAACGTCATGCCATTAAACCTAACGTGTGTACAGTGGCTTTTCTTAAAGCCTGACCTTTAACAACAAGCCAGTGGTATTACACAACAAACACCAACAAAATACCCATCGCTACGGAGGGATAAAAGAGAAAATCCTGTTCCCAAGGGGAAGTCAGGCCTCAGGACTGGAAGGCAGCACCACCTGCCTCAGCCTACATCATGGGTCACCAGCATGGCCCCAGTCAACCCAAGAGGGTTTATAACACTTTTTTTTCAATAGAAAAGCCACAGACCACATTCTGTGGCCTTGGGAGCCACCAAGACATCCACAAATCTCTGTGGCCAGGGTGTCCCTCTGAAGAGCCATGTCCATGTTAGTGCCTCAGGTCAGGCAAGGGATGTGCTGGTAAGAGAAGAAGTCTTTTCGGTTCATGGACACCTGGACGCCCTCCCCAGTGCTCATCTGGGCTTTTAAAGTGCACTTTGAATGATTGATTCTGGCACTGACTCCACTGGGTGCACACTGCCTCAAGCAGAAGCCCCAGTGTCATTGTATTTCCTACCAGCCAGCAGAAATTAGGCAAATACCAATACCTTGATAATTTTGCACCTTGGTAACAAGTTGGAACAAGAGGAGACCATGCACTAAGACTTCCCTCCATAACAGTTCTGGGACAAAAAAGGCTCCAAGCTTTCCCTGTTGCAGCAGCCAGTAATGCAGCTGCTGAACACCCACTGCATCAGCAATGTGAGGACAATCCAAAGGTGTCCAGTCAATTCAAGTGGCAGGGGTTGAGCCTGTGTGTGGTAGGAGAGGCCAAAGAAAAAGGCAACACAAACAAAACCTAACCCCACGCCCCCTGATTTCCTCCTTCTAAACAGTACCAGAACAAGCCAGATGTGTGTGTTACTGCCTTTCTCCGGAAAAACTCTTATACTGCAGGTTTTTTCCTTCTTCCTTGTCACACAAGTCCAAAAAAAAAGGTGGCAAAGAGAAACATTATGAGCAGTTCCCTCAAGAGGGAAGGAGAAAGATGCCTAGAAATATAATACATACTGACTACAAAGACTGCTGGATTCCAGGAAAAAAAAATATGTATCTCCAGCAAACCAAAGAAACATCACCTCTGATGGCTCAGTCTCCACTGATCAGCTTCCAGATGGGGAGGAACTAATTTCTCTTGCTGCTACTTTACATCTATGAGAAAAGACAGATAGGGCTCTGGCTACAAAAAAGTGAGATAATATAATTAGCCAAATATTTGTATAGGAAAATGATGGAAGCTTTGTAGGAGGCATATTGACTGGGAATGAATAACCAAGAGACTGGCAAAAGGACTCCAGGGTAGCTTCTCCTCATCACCCAGAGGGAAGAGGATCATTTAAGGGAAAGAGCACCCACGCGACCTACCCTAAAACCTAACTGAACTCCTTCTCCTACTCTGTTTGTAGGACAAGCTACAAGCCAGTCTTGTACCAGGCATGCTAGAAGCCTAATCCGAGGGTTTCAAAGTGCGAAAGTGAAAGAAAGCACCTGCTGTGTTCTGAAAGAGAAAGTGCCCAATGTGCTCTAATAACGTGGTGTAGCCATAGCTCGCGACTGTGGTCCTTGGGACCATGTTGGAGAGATGGTGCAATGGCAACACTGAAGGGCTCATCGAGAAGGGCTGTTGGTGATACTCTTCCTTCTTGCCACCTCTCAGGGGCCAGCTGAGTCCTCTTCTCTCCATCTCTCCGGGGTTTTGAATCCATTGCAAAACTCCTCTTTGAGAGCGGGTGTATTCATTAACCTTTAGGGAAATGTCTCACCAGACGAATTAAGTCAGGTGACATTTTATAGGCAGTGAGTGATTTTCCAGGAATGTTTCTGTACTCGGCAGTAACATATTTGGATAAAATTTCAGTGTTGTTCCTAAGGCTTAGAGCTGGAAGGAGAAATGAGGACACTTGCGTGATCAGGAATGGGAAACAAGTGGCCCCAGTCTTCCCCTCTGCAGCATGTTTCCTCTGAAGGACCACAGATGAGAAGTGCTGGCATATGTTAGGAAACACATATGTTTTGCTTTTCTAACAGTCCCATACTATTACTCCCTAAAAGTTTGAGGCCAAACCTTTTTAATCACTAAGTTTTCATTCAGAATTCCAGCATAAAGAGACCAAATCGACAGTGCAAACAATTTCAAGTTCTCTCCTTCCCCAGGGCATTTTCTCTCTATACCACAGGCTTCCCTCCTGAAAACAGTCATCCCCAACTCCCCAGACAGTCTCTCCACATCAGCCTCTTTTGGGAAGCTGCTGATTTTAACCCTGCAGCAACACTGTCCCTTGACTAACCTGCAAGTGGGCAAAAGCCTGCACAACTTACTCCCCTGACTATACACCCTCTCCAGATAGGAGCCATAGCTGGCAAAGAAACTCTGGTCTTAATTTTATTTAAATGCAATTTACTTTTAATGGAGGCATGTTTTGGCTGGCAGACTTAAAATCTCAAACATTTCAGTGGAGGGACGTAGCCATGCCCCTGCATCAACTCTGAGGACATTCACCATTTTGTATGGTAGCGCTGAAACACATCAGGAACAGAGAGAACCTGGTGCCTGAGAGCATATGGATGTCTCCAAAATCATTCACAAGGAGAATGGAAATTGATAGTAGACAGGATCTGAGCTGTGGAAGAGTTCAAAGCCAGGTTGGATGGGGCCCTGAGCAACCTGACCTAGTGGGCAGAGTTCCTTTCCATGACAGAGGAGTTGGAACTAGATGATCTTCAAGGTCTCTTCCAATTCAAACCATTCTATGTCATCTGGATGGTTCTTGTCTGTGAGGCGAGGTGAGATATGAGCTCTGTTAACAGCATCAAGTAGCCCTGCAGAGTTTTATTAAGAACACAACATCTCCCCACACAACCCATGCCAGAACTTAAGGTTTACACTTACCAAGAAGGTAATAAACAGGGCAGAGAAGAAGGTGGTGCCACAAGAATGCTTGTTTACTGTCATGAGGAAATGAGATATCATTCTGGGTATCACGATTTTCTTCTCTACTACAGATACGGAAAAACTTTAAAAAATATCACACGAGCATTTCAATGACATATTTACAAATAGGGGCTTATCAATTGGGGTGGTCCAGAATAATTTTTTAATAACAGGATAACGCTTCCTTCTTCCACTTGCAGAGCTATTTAGAAGCTGAGCAGTATACCACAAATAGAAATATTAACCAGAGTGGTCTGTACTAAAAAGCCACAGATCTATTTCTCTAATGTATGGACCATAAATATTGTTAGAGAAGAGAAACACTAAACACACACCATCTGGCACACATGTTTAACTTACACACCAAAGTTGTTAGCAGCTTTATTCCAACTATGGATCTATACTACTGAGGACATTCCAGCTTCTAATGCTGCATTATGCTGTTTCAATACACAGCTGAAAAGCTTCCACTATAAATAATTTTTATGCTTTTTTAGAGCCCTGTTTGGCTTTCTAATGGTCTACAAAGGTCTAGAAACTCAGCTGGTTGAAATCAAAGCAGCTTCAGAGCACGAGACTTTTCAGACAGCAACAAGTTCTGTAGCAGATCGTACTGTACTGGCTGTTGGTGATAACGGGAAGGGGCTGGAAGAGATTGTGGCCACAGCAAGGGAGCTGTTAAAGCTTGGTTGAAGAGCCTCAGCTACGTAACCAGAAAAGCTCCACTAATATTTCCCAAACTTCCTTTTTCAAAGGGTGTGCATAGCAAATGACAATACCAAATATGCCACCTTTTCTGCCCACATGACTGCACATAGCATAACCCATACAAAAGAGAGGGGGAGCCTTTTAGATGAAGAATTTAAACGTTAGGATGCTAATCAGGTGCCCAGTCCTTGCACAACAGAGCAGTTTATAAACAATGAATCCTTTCTGACGAGGGCAAGTGCTGGGGTTTAAGCTTAATTGCAAACCTCTGATCCCTTCCCTGTGTTTCTGCAATCGCAAACTCTCTCCACATGCAGTATGCACCCAACTCCTACATTCAGAGCTCTTGCTATGTTCAGGGGTTTTATTACAGATTCCTGCAGAAAACTAATGAGCAATAAACCCACAGACGTCAGTAATGACCATGACAAGGGTATTCTAACTAAGTTTCTCTGAATCACCCAGTTATTTATCAGTTAACTAGAATAAATATTGACTTGTTCTTTGCACTGTCCTCTACAAATACAAACCCACCAGAGGGCTCAAAAGGCTAAAAAAAAATATCAAAGTTGCTAGATAAATATGAAAAAGAGCTGGTTATTTGCCCTGGGATTTTCTTGGTGTTTCAGATTTCCAGTTTATCAGATGTTGGCATTTAGAGAATAATCTTAAAGAAAGAAGACCTGATATTAATATAAAAACCTGAGTAGCTGAAGTTTTTGTTGGTTGGTTTGCTTGTAAAGAAACCATCCAGAAGAAAAACAAAACCAAGAGACCACTTTTTCACCTGTGGCTAAGTTTTCTTTCCAGGAACAGATAAACACACATACTCTAATTTGCATGGGTTTGAAAAAGTCAATGACAATTAAATCTGGAGCAATTTCCTACATCTTTAGTTACAAGTTTTCTGCTTCTCTTTCTCCTCTGCGGCATAAATTCTTATCTGAGTGGTTTTGTTTCTGGCACCCCAATTGAGGCACCTTTCTTCCTATTTTTCAACAGAATCAAAATATCAGCAAAAATACCAGTCACAGTCTGAGGGATGCAAAAGAGCACCTGAAAGCAGAAGCTCTCAGCATCTCCATCTGAGCACTCAGTCAACAAGACACTCAAAACCACAGAGCACTTGACAATGTGATGCTTTTGTTTATGTGCCTCTATCTCACCCATAAGAAGTAAAAAAGTAGTGAAGACAACAGAGCAATCAGTCTCCACTCAAAGTCACTCATGCAGATCAAACATGAGTGCAGGCCTGGCTGCATGTGACCTCATATATAACTTCTTCTCTTACTGTAATAACAAAACATATAAAAGATATGGGCTCTAAAAAAAGCACAGCTTCACACGACAATCTTTCAGCTCTCCCCCAGGCCCCTTAACTAGCAAACAAAGGCTCTAGGATGCCAGAACAGAAAAAAATTCCATTGACCTTGGTGCTGTTTGGGTTAAAACTTTAACCTCTGTCTTCCTGGGCACCAGCATAAAGTTGGGTCTTCTGCTCCTCCACCACTGGGCCAGTTGAACGAAGCAACTCCTACCCAGCTGAGAGGTCATGGAAGGGTAGGCCAGAAGTGGTGGAAAAGGAGGTCATGAGAACCCAAAAAGGAGGGCAACTGGGGCTACCATGATGAGGCACCATACCCAGGAGACACAGGAAAAATCAACAGAGAAGAAGCTCCTTTAATTCTACCACTCACAGAGTACTTGATGCTCAAAAGTAACACTGAAAAGGGAAAGATAAAGCCCAAGAAGTAACACTTTCAGGAGTAACTGGCTATGATTAAATGGTCTATATTATTCTGGATGATAAGAGACACTTGTAGCCTGAAAGAGTCAATGATGCATGTTTCAGTGTTCTGCTGCTGGTTTACAAGTAAAAAACCCAAACCACACTAAGAACAATTCCCCTAAGAAATTCTTATAAGAAAGTAGTATAGCAGCAGAAATACCTGTTCAAGGCAGTGAGAAGGAAAAATCTTTCCGTTTTTATGAGAATGAAAACCTAAACACTCTATTTGGATGGCTGTCAGACTAATGCTTTCTGTCTCTGTTAGTCCTCCTACAACCATGCAGCTGGTGAGCCTTACTAAAAAGGGTATCACTCTAGAAAGTGAAGGTGCTCTATCCCTGATGCTTTTCTTTCTGCATGAACATGGAAATGGAAATTCTGGAGGCAAATTAATTCAGCTCCTCAAATGAAAAGCATGTATTTAATTCCAAGATACTGAACACACTAATTTAATTGTTTTTAATAAAACATGAGCTTGAACAAAGTGTTTTTAATAAAGATCAGACACCAAAAGCTTCTTTTAATGTTTCAAAACCAGTTTTAATCTCACACTTAATGAGATGCATTTCATTTTTCTAGAATTCCAGCCCTCTTACAGATAGACTAACTTAAAACAAAAGAAAAGAAACTCAACTGGCTTCAAAGTCACTCCAGCTGCATGGCCCAGCTGGAGGGAGACAGAAGGCGTTTTTCCCTGTTGACTCCTTCAGGGGCTGGAAGGGCCCAGTGTTGTCCTTGAGAGTTTGATACTTTAGGCCAGTGCCAGGGGGAGGAGAAGAGACACAAAGTTAAGAGCTGTCAGAATGTCGGATGCCTGGGTGGGAATTCTCCCTCAGTTACCCTTGAATTTGAGTGCTGAGATGTACCTATGCCACTGGATGTGCTCTGGCTGCTGCCTCTGCTGACAGGCTCCATCAGACCCTGGGGCATTAGGCAGGAGCCCATCCATTCACTTCAGTAGCACTTCAGTACCAGATCCCCAAGTAAGTAGGTGGAATTTTAATTAAAGAAAGAGAAAAAATGTTAATCTCATTAATAACCGTGAAGGGGAAACCCCACTAAGATGAAAGCTTTGTTTTGTAGGAGTGCATGAGAAGAATATCCCTATGGCTGGCATGTGCAGTGCATTTTGCTGGTCTGTCCTTCCATCCTTCTCTTCAGGAACTTCTGGTCAGTGGGGGGTTTATTGTGTGAGAGGGGATAACATCATGCTCTTGTCACTACTCTTGTACTAGGTACCAGCAAAGCCAAGGAAAGAATGTGTTAAGTTATAAATAACACATTAAATCAGTAAAATCATCCAAAATGCAGCATTCTAGTGATGGTCTCTGCAGTGTTGCACTTGCAGTGGCATTTTTATAAAGAAGCATTTTTGTGAGGCACATGGCAAAGTACATTATACTTTGTAACGTAATGAGGCACGTGATAGTAAATACTTTAAAAAAAGAAATGGAACTATGGCAAGTGGTGACAACTGAGTGAATCAAAGAGCACTCCTAGTATGTAAAAATATTAAAATACTGCTCTTCAGGTAATTGCATAATCATAAGGGTTGCAATTTGTGTTATGCTGGCTGTTCACACATATAATCAAAGTAGACTCAGAGCCAATAACAATAACTGATCACAGGTCTTATTTAAAAATGCGTCTGTACTTTTGTTAAAGAAGTGAAGAAAAACCCCTCGACATCCAAACAATTTGGTGAAACTTGTAATTGGCTGATGAATGAGAAAGAGATGCAGGTTACAGAAAGAAAAGGGATTTCTGTTGAACAAATTTTCAGGGACTATTTTAGCAATTTATGTTCTACTTTGCAGCTGTGAAAGCTCTTGTTCACTTGACTTGGAAGTTTAAATAGTCCCCTGCCCGTAAGTAAGTAAATGAAATGGAGTATAGATGATAATGTTTGTAAGCTCTGGCCTCAGAGCTCTCTTTGAAATCGAAGAAAGTGAAGCATGTTTATCACCTAAGAAACTTTTAAGTGTCCATTTGTGCCCTCACTTTGCAGGTTTATCTCCTGTTGACTTAAACCAAGGACAAGATTAGACTCAACAATTAAACTCCCATCAGTTTGTTTAAGCACAGGACCATTTTCTGCTCTGTATTCCACAAGTCTTGGATTCTTGGGCTGTGCCTTAGATGCAATTGGTGTAAGAAGAGATTCCAGTGACCATGAAATGAAAATAAAACACTTGTCTGGCAAGTGGAATGACACCCAGTTCATCAGAAAGGGTTCTCTGCTGGAAAATGTCATCCAAGCCACCTTGTAAATAAAATGGGTTTATTTGTATTAGGCAAACAATAGATAATCTAGACTTTCTATCTGATGAGTTAAATCCACATAATATATCCAAGAAAATTTTAGTTTTAGGGGATTTTTAAATTCTCTGAGCAGATAAACAAAATAAATAATTTTTCAATGCTCTTATAACTTTATCAGCTATGAAACAAATGCACAGGACAAGCAGTCAAAGAGCAGCAGCACACATTTTATCCAACACACCTTGTCAATATTGTGCTGGATGTCCTTCTTTAGCAGTTCAGTGTACGGCACTGAACTGGTTATGTCACAGGGTTTTCACCTGGCAATAGAACTTCTTGCATGCAGCTCAGCGCTACTTAAATTGGAAACTTTTACTAATTTCAAAAATTTAATTATGGTCTCTAAACAATGAGCTGAGAATTCATGCTTGGGAGATGGCTGTCATTAATATAACCTGACCAAAATGAAAAGAATATGTGAATTTCATAGAATTTCATCATTGCATCCGCTTCAGCAAAATTAATCCAAACCTTCCCCAAAGTCTAAAGCCTGCCATTTCCAGGAGACATCTGAAACTTGACAATATTCTTGTGTAATACATGGGATGAGTTATGTCCTAAGTGGGTGTGCAGTTTGATACCGTACCAATATATTTTTTCCATCAATGGCAGCCACCATCTGCACAGAAACAGAAGTTCCAGCGAATGAATGTTATCACCAGACATTATCCCATGGGACTCAGCCTCAGGAATTGTGTTTTCCTCTTGCAGTGTGGAAAGCTGTTCAGTGTGCTGCATCTCTGGGAGCATCGTGGACAGCATGTTCTCTCATTAACTTGAGAAACATACTTAATAAATGACAGGGTTTGCATTTGATTGCTAAAATATGCCTCTCACCTTATTCTCCTTGGGTACACTTAGAAGGCACCTATTAAGAGTCCTAAGGCATGACTTGTGAACACAAGAGTATTCACTACAGCAACTGGATGCACTCAAGAAAAGGCAAGACCAGCTCTGAGAGTAACATACTGGCAATTGTGATTGTAGTGGTTCTATTACTGGTGCTTCAGATGGTTTTGGAGCTATAAAGGAGAAAGAAGAGGTTCAAGGACCCTGTTTTTCACATCCAGCAAATCCAAGCAGGCTTTTTCTGCATGCCCTCACATTCATCCTAGCCTCCAAAACACTTAGACTAAAAGTTTAATTAACAGATGGCTTACGCATATTTTTTAAAGACCATTAAAACTGTCTGAAGATGCATAAAGTCTCCTCTCAGCAACTCACTTGGGTTTTGGGCACAGCAATGCAGTGAGGCACAGGCAGGCCACCCTGGGAGCATTGCTGCTGAGCCCCCCCTCCTCCTTCATGCCCACAGCTCAGAAGATCCCCACAAGACACAGCACAAGCTTCTTCCTGGCCATAAGCACACTCCACACTCACTTGCAACACACATTCACCCCTTGCTTGTCTGTCTCCCATAAAGCCCCTTCAAAACATTTTAAGGAAATACAAATCTAATTAATGTTGAACTACAGCAGCAGTCAATAGCTTTATTTGGGTGTTCTAGCTTAAAAAAACAAAACACAAGAAATAAATGCTATTTGTCCAGCAGAGTTTTGCAGACTTGGATGGTTGACAGAGGGGGATGTGTACACCGAGAGCTGGTGCTTGTGTGCACTCATGCAACTGCAAAGGCTTTACAGACCAACATGTCCAGCTGCTCACCCTGCACCCAGTTTTGAAGAGCACAAACTTGTGGTACAATATGAATGTAAATCTGGGGTTCAAAGATCCCATAATTATTTTCTCCTGCCCATTTGCCCTAACATAGATGACTTACAGTCTTTCCCTTCCTATTCTACAATAATCAGCATAAAGGTCCTGACAAAAACTAAATCCTGTGATTTGTGTCACGCACGACAGTTTTTCTAGTGGCTCACCTACAGGTTATCCCAAAGAGATGCTAAGGGTTCACATCCCCCCAATCACTGTGCTTCATAATCTCCAGAAGATCCACTTCAGAATTCTCAGCATGTTATTGGTAATAGCTTTCATGCTCTCCCATTAGCACATTAAAGACCTACTGCAACTGCACCCACAGAAGGGGATAATTAGGTTAAACTGGCAAACTTCTGAAGCAGTTTCTCTATAAATAAATAATACCATATAATATAAATAATAACCCATTGATATATACTAAATAGTAGATTAAGGAGAGGAGGAGCTTTTACATCTTCCCTTGAACTGACTATAACATACCCTCCTCAAGCCCCCATTTTGCTGCTGGAATGGAAGAGGACCTAGGGGCTCCCGGCTGCAGCCCTGGGAGCAAGAGCGGTGCAAACCCCATGGGGATGTCTGGACCAAGAACTGAGGGCAGCTGGTGGTGGTGGCTTGGGGGTCAGGAATGAGAGCTGCAAGTCCCGCCCATAATTAAGTGGGCAGAGTGCAGGTGGGACAGTCACATAAAATGCCACTTTTGCTTGCAGCTATCGACTGCAGATGCTCACATTCACAAAGGGCCTTGAGATCCCTAGGGAGCTGTGTGCTTGGAGTGCAGAATATGTATTATCAACACAGTCTTGATCAAATATATACATTTGCCTTTACAGAGGACATGCATTCATGCTCCAAACCCAGCCAGGGAAAACAGGGAACAGTCCACAAGGTCCTGCCAGTGCATGCACACCAGGCCGGCCAGCATCACTGGGATGAGGCTAAACCTAGCACACATTAGTGGAAGCCAGTAAGTGTGCACGTGCACAAGCAGGCTGGTGGCTGGCAGCACAGCTGGCCATCACTAGGACAGCCTTCAGCAGCCTTGCATCCCTTAGCTGGGAGCATGTCCATCATGAGATCTCCACCAGCCTGCATGTTCAGACACAGCAGTGCCACTTTGGTGCCAGGAGTAACCCAGGAGAAAAACCCTTGGTGAAACTTGGCAGCCGATTATCTTGACCCTAACAATGTCCGGCATGAACTGTAGAGGAACAAACATATAAAGGATAAATCTGTGCATACTGGATTTTTTTAGTACACAACTAGTTCTTCGGCTTGAGTAACATCACAGGGTGATTACTACTTGCATTAGAAACACTGAAAAACAAATGCCACAATCCCATGCCTTTTTTTTTTTTTGAGAGCTCAGAAATGCAATTTAAACTTCCAAACAGCTCAGTGACTACAGAAAGAGAAAGCAAAGAATATTTTACTTGCTGAGTAGTCCTGTCACAGGATAAACCAAACACAGCAATAAACTTCAGCACTTCAGAAGAGGATTTGAAACTGCAGCCCTGCAAAGACTCAGATTTAGCATAAAGGAGTGGACTGGATCTCTTCTTTCACATATGTCGCATAAGGGAACATTTCTTTCAAGTGCCAAATGATGTGCTAATAACAGGGGTAACTCATGCTATAATGCACTTACTTGACTCTACTGTAAATGTCACATGCTCATAGGTGTCCCACTGTACTATAATTTGCTCTATAATGTTGCATTACCTTAACAAAATAACACCCTTGGATTTTATTTTTAAAGTTAAAAAGACCTCACAATTCACCTAGAAATTGCATTGAAATTTTCTGCATTTGATGTGATTAACCACACATGCGTTTTAGAACCTCACTGCTGGAAAACGAGGGAATAACCCTGGTCTGAGAGCTGCCCACTGGCAGCTGAGCATCATCTGCCAGCCAAGGCCCAAATTCTCAGTGTGTTAAGATTTTGAAAAGATGATGATGATAAAAAGAACAAAATCAGATTAGGGATGTCAGATTCTAAGTCCCACGCCTGATAAAGAAACCTAGAGAACCACAGAATATTCTGAGCTGGAAGGGGCCCACAAAGATCATCAAGTCCAGCTCCTAAGGGAATGGCCCGTACAGGGGTTGAACCCTGACCTTGGCATGATTAGCACCGTGCCTCAACCAGCTGAGGGTCTTCTCAGTGTTGTATATGATACTGCATACAATTTCCTTGGAAAAAGGAAGGGTTGGGGGCTAACAAGATTGGAATTACTTCTGACCTGGCCTTTGCTGTCTCAGATCCACGCATCCTGTCAGTTCAGTAAGCAGGGCCAGAAGAGAAGTTGCCAAAATAATTGACTGTTTGCTTTTTCCTCTCACTGCAGTGTCATTGCATACACTACTGTATGGCACAGTTCACACCAGCTATTTTCCCAATGTACTATTCCTTCTGAGCATCAGAAACATTTGAATGACAATTTCTAAGCAAACACACCAACTGAAACACCCTTTGGGGTTTATCATCCACTGCCTAATCTAAATTTATCACAATAATTCCGGCATGCTTCAAAGCAGAGGAAAGGAAGGAAAAGATAAGGGATTTTGCAATGATTAATAAAGGAATGCTCTTATCTGATTCTCTTGTTCATGAAATATACAAAAGGACAATAAGCATTTAATATCTATAACTTCTGGGCAGCCCTAACAGTGAAGACTTCTTTTTCAATCAGTGTTGTACCAGCTGATCAGTGCTGCTGGATTAAAGCAGGCATGTAATGCTTTGGGGGTCTCATGAAGGTGAGTCCCTAAAGCACTGAGGAGAAGATAAACAGGATGCTTTATTGCCATAGGTTTTTTTCCTCCCTCATTGTTATTGTTGACTGTAGTGGAAAAAAAAGTTTCCAGATGAAAATATGCGTGAGTGTAATGGAAATGACATGCAGGCAACAGCTTCCCTCCCCCATTTGGCTGTCAAATTGAGCTCAGTCTAGAGCAGCCCAGAAANGAGGGCTCAAGTGGGCAGGGGAAGCAGTGAAAGCCTAAATAAACTTCGACTATTAGATAACTGGGCTATTATTGCTCTGTAACACTTCCTGAATGGCCTAGAAAAAACACAGAGACAGTTCTTGTTCCTGCCTGAAGGAAACAAAACACAAGGATGAGTGCTCAGTATGTCAACTGAAAACTCTGGTTGTTTCCTTCCTCCCTTCTTTCTCCCTCTTTTCATCAGTTTTAATTTGGGTTTGTTTCTTTTTTTTCCCCTGTTCTTCTTAAAAGCCATGCTGTATACTTAGCCGAAGCCACGAAGACCCTCTTTCCACAAAAAAACCCTATTAAAGTTTTTATTGTGGGCCGTAAGCCCTACGTTTCACGCAGGCACTGGGCGCAGGCTGCAGCCAGTGGGGCTGCAAGGCGAGGCATCCCATGGCCCTGCCAGCACCACCCCGGCAGCTGCAGCTCCCCGACAGCACCTCTGCACAGAGACATTTCACTCCTTCTCAACTTGGAAAAGTTGTTTTCTCACTTAAGCCACTTCAATCCAGGATATTCCCTGCTGTTAACTTTCTTGCTTGCATATATGATACTGTTGGTGTGCTAAAGCTGTTAGACCCATTAGGCAAGCACCTACACCAGCCATGTATAATTACAATTCCTCAGACACAAACTAGATGCTCCAGACTGTCACAAAGCCAGCAACTTGTGCTGTTTATATCCACTGTTCTCTTTGAAGGTGAAAGCAGAGAGAAGTAGATTGCTCAACACCACATTTGCAAGATGGTGTGACCTGGAGTTACAGCTGATCTTCCTCTCCAAAACTGTTACAAACTTCTCCATTCCTCTCCACCTCCTCCTGGTCCATCAAGCACTCTCCCCATCTGCTGTGAGCTCCTGCTCTGGCTGCTCATCTTGCTGCACCTACAGAAACGTTGCTATAAAATGTGGCAACTAGGACCATCTCAGTGCACTGCCTCCCAGGTGATGGCACACACCTCCCCTACATGCTCACCGACTTCTGCACCAAACAGCAACTTTCTATCAGCATGCTTCGCTAATGCCCTCAGACAACTCCTGAATTTCCACTTATTTTCCATTCTTTGTTGTGTTCCTAGTCTTGTCTAAACCACTCCACCTATACAGCAGTTTTCACTTCTTCCTCAGCTCCCTATTGCTCTGTACTTTCTTCGCAGGCATTTCCCATTCCCTTCCCACTAAACCACTTTAAAGCCTTTCTTTTTGCAACATTCAATATGAAGTCCCCATGAGCAACCATCTCTGTGGTGAAGGAAGGGTGGATCTGTGAAGGCTCCTCACACCTGCTCCTGTTTTGAGCAGCACCAGGTTGGCCACCGGGATGACTGGCAACAGCCATGGAACAGGAATGTCAGACTGAAAAGTACTGGTCTGGAACTGGAGACAACCAGACAGCCTGACTGGACACAGACCTCCAACCTCTGTGCACTCAGAACTGAACAGAAAGTATGTCACTGACACATTAAAAAAAATGTCCAAACAAAAGAAAAGGCCAAACCCTCAAATGTCCCAGTTTTGGTCTAGTGGTCTTAATATGTTGCTTCTCACCCAAGCAGGGAATATATTTAAAAACCAGAACCACAGAGGAGGCGAAAGAAGCTCCAGATCCAGGAGACCACATGAAGGCACTGGGAAGGATGAAGAGAGGTGAGGAGGGGAAGGACAGGTTTCTGAAGTGTAAAATTGAGCTGGTGGCAAATAAGAGGTAAAAAAAATGCTTAAATCTATTTCTGGTACAAATAATTGCAATACAATTTTTTCCTAACTCTTTTTTGATATTCTCCGAAATTGCTCCTCGTAATAACTGCCCCTGGAAAATGGAAATACTGAGAGGGGGAAAAAAAAGAAGTAAATTTGAGTGAAAGCAAATTCTGTATTTGTATTTTAGTAAGCCGCCAACATAAAGCATTCACCAGCTGTGAGCTCATCCAAAATGTTAAGGGGTAGAAAAGTCATTTTGCAGGACTGGAAAAAGTGATGTATTAAGTGACTTAAAGAAAAGTCTAAGTTTTTTTCCTCCAGTTTCAGCATCCTAGGAACATTGAAGAGTCAATTCAGGAGCCCTTGTAATCATAAACAATTTTTTTTCTGGTTAGTGGCTGTTTAATTTTTTTGTTCCCAGAAGGGCTGTCATTAAACAAACAACAGGGATCACATATGAAAAGAGGGACATCTTTGAAGCCTGAACAAAGAGAAAGCCATTCCAAAAACTCCTAAAATGAGCAACCGCACAAGAGAGGGGGATGGCATGGGCTGTGACTCAAGGTCTGACACATTCCTCCAAAGCCCTAATGACTGACCTCGATGGAGTGCTGCACTGGGGAAAATAAACCTCTCCAGAGAAAACAAAGCCGTTACACACAAAATAGGTGAGGAAAGAAAGGAAGCCCTGACTTGATGTTGAACAACCCTGTCATTGCATCCTGTAGGTTTGAATCAAGCCTCAGTTTGCTGAGGCTTGCTCTTTGGAAAGACCTTGTACATATCGATGATGAAGCAGTTGGCTTATACGTCACAGACGTGTAGTGGGGGTAAAATAGAGGAGCCAGAAGTACTTGCGTGAGCTGCAGGACACCAATTAGCATCTCATGCTTGGCTAGCAGGTGCTGTGGTGTTAAACTCTTACAACAGTTGTTACGTGGCTCCTCTTGTTGTACCTCAGTGGTACAGGCGGTACCAGACCCTGCAAACACATTCACGGGGTTCGCAGGAGGGTGCGAGACCCATCCCTGTGAGGGTGGATAGCCTCACGCCAATGCAGCACGTTGGCTTTGGTCTTTGTCCTGTCACGAGGTTTCCCTTCTAAAGAGCTGGCAGGTAAAGTCCTCTCAGAACCAAGATTGTTCTACCAACTCCTGTGAGCGCCTGACACTGGCAAAGCCTCACCCAGGGACTCCAGCAGCATACTGAAAAGCAATAACCTGTGCTGCTGTTGAGCCCTTCAGGGAGACTCAGAGCTCTTCAGGGCTGCTCTGAGAAAGAGACTGCCTTAAAAATGATGGGTGCAGACCAGTAAACACACTAGAAATCAATTGCCACTATCTTGGCTGAGAAATTGCAACTAAATATCAAAGCTGTGTAAGTGCTATCTTTTACTTTTGCCTGTGCCATTATCACATTCCTGTCTTCTCTGAAGAAGGACCTGCTGGAAATGATCCATAAAGGTGAAATAACTTGCCATGGCTGAGTGCAGTGGAAGGGCTGGTGTCTTGTTATCACACGGTAAGTGATTACCAGAAAGGGTTACCTTGATCATGCAGTCCATTTATTCAAGCCTGGAAGGAACATTCCCACCATGACTGAAGTAGGGGTTTTGAACAGAAAGTATCACCACAAAGAGAAGGCATAAGCAAATTTGGAAAAATGGCCGCAAAAAGAGACATCTTTTGCAGCAAAACTCTTATGCCCTTGATGCAAGCATTTCAATGCAAGACAAATAACAGAAAACAGAGACTTCCCATGTTCTATTTTTATTACACCTCCCCAAGCAAGGGACACTCACTTCAGTCTTAAGGGAGCAGCTCACCAGTAAGGTGGGAAGGTTTTGTGCAGCTTTGCATTCATATGAATGACATTTACGCGCACAAAGAGGAGTACTCTTGACAATACACCATTAAAGTTAAGCAACTTTGAAAGGGAGAAGAGTACAAAACCAGGTTGTTCAACTGGCTAACAATAAAATTTTTCTGGTCGAATGCATTTACCTCTACTCTCATTTAAATGAAAAGAATGTACTCCATTGAGTCCTATTAGTCTGGATAACTAAGGAACTTGACCAAAAATGAATGAATGAAAGAAAGAACTTAAGTTTCACTTTAGTTCCTTGTATAAAGCTATCTGATCAGCACATTTTCCTTCCTTGTCCTCAGCCCCCAGAAGAAGTGGCAAGGTATCCAATTTCACAGGGATCGTCATTGCTTTACCTGGATAATTCTACTAAATGAAGCTGAATCCCAATCCTAGTTTTTTACCAAGTGATACTATTACCAGAATGATGAAAATGGAAATCTAAGAAACAGGACAGAAATGTAAAATGTGAAATGAGTTTCTGAATATGAAACCAGGAGGGGAAGGGCTGCAGAAGGTCACCATAGTCCTTTCAGTCACTCTGTACTAAGGCTTCCTGTGATTGCGGAGTAATGCCTATAAATTGGAAGCACAAGTCTGAAACGTTCCTGCCTCTTAGCATCAAGCTGAGATAGCTGCTAAGAAAAGCTTTAACAAACGTGCCTTGCACATCTACCTCTAGGAAACAACATTTAAAAAATCCAAACAAACAAAACTCCAACAAAGCAACACGAAAAGCAGATGCAGTCAGTTATTGACAAATAAAGTACGCTAATATATCCGAAAGTTTCAGTGAGAGGCGTAAGTGCCCAGAATCCCATGGGAAACAGTTCATACCTTGTAAAGCTGAATAAACCACATTTTCCAGATTATTGAGGGCAAAAGATAAGGACGCCTGATGAAATAGCAAGGTAGAAACAATTTGCAGGACTGCCTTTCTTTTGATGTCTGCCCATGTCAAAAACCCCTCAAAGTTTCCATTACTGTCAGTACCATGGGAAACCTCAGCCTGTCTCTTCTCCACAAGAAGAAGGCAGCTCTGGGGCACAGTGGGCTCCCAACACCCTCAAACATTTTGGGGAGCTTTCACAGCACAGAATTCCTCTGTTTGTTCTTTCCAAAGCAGAAGACTTCTTTCACAAACCATATTGAACATAAGAGTTTTTCAGTTTCAGTATAACAACATGAGACCAACAGCCTGGGCAAAGACACGGTTTATGTAACTACCAACTGCTCGTTTGTTCTAGTGGCAGTGTGGCACTTTGAATGCCTGCTGCCTTGAAGGCCTAATCTGTTGTTCACCAGACATCAGTTCTTATGCTCTTCCACTGTTTCATCACCACTAGCCCATGAGGACTCTGGTCTTGCTAGTCAAAGATTATGGGGTTTATTTATTTCCCCACTGTAAATGCTCTCCCACTGAAGCCACTTGGTGTCAACCAGAACGTTAAACAACACATTTGAAGTCTAAAACATGGAAAAGCCATAGCCTCATCCAGCATTTCCAATTCTGCAATGGAAGTGTGTTGCACAATATAAAAAGCAGCATTCTATTTTTCATTTAACCTGCTAGAGCATGGTTACCTCCAGCCATTTGAGGATCCTTGTCCTTTCTGCTTCTCTCTCCAAGCCTGTGCCTATCTCTAGCCCAACTCAAAGCATTACTTTTTTTTCATGCCCAACACTTTAATCTCATCAAACACGACTTTCATCCTGTGCCAATGTTCTTACTGCTCTCACTGTTCTCACAGCTATGAAACACCTCTTCCTAAGTAACCCTAGGAGAAAAGTAGCTAAAATGCTGCAGTTAATGATCTAGATGAGGAAACATTACCTCTGTGCACCGGACTGGGCCCCATCACACACCTCCTGCACAGTGCTGGGTAAGTAATTCGCTCTCCCTCTATCTTTGCAGAGCCAGGCATGGAAGAGTTGAATCAAAATTGGATTTGCTAATATTTGCAAAGCACTCATTGATCATAGCTGGGAAGTGTTATTACTACTTTATTACAGAGATGACCAGCTTTGCTGCAGAGACATAGCTCTCTCCTCCACAGCTGAGCGTTTGTGAAATAACCAGCTGACCTAAAAACCTCATCAGCCTCCTGTGAGACTTGCTGCAGCACAGGGAGGGGACTGTGGGGCAGAAATCTCATTTCATCTTGTTAAACAGGCTCAGCTACAGAAAGTTAACAAATTGCTAGAGAAGCGTGCAAACCCCTGTCAGTGCAGTGGCAGCGCATGACTGCAACAGAGCACACAGACTGCGAGCCATGTGAAAGACTGGTGAGATCATGAAGCAAAAAAACAAACTACGGACTAGTAAATTAAGAAGAGCTTGTGTGGGCAAGTCTGCCTCATTCCCTCCAGTTTTTGTAGTAGGAAAGGTGCCATTATGAAGTGGCTGGAGTGAGTTAAACACCTTTCAAGTGTGTTCTAACAATTAGTGGTATTATGAAAAAAAGAACCCTTGGCATTTGCTTAAAAAGAAAAGTTGTCTTATTTAACTACAACTCCAGTGTTTAAAGTATTAATAGCTGCCTATGCCACTCGTTCCTACATGCTTACATGCTTTTCAAATTGCATTTGGTAAAGCTCAGTCCATCTGTTTTCCCACACTCCATCAACACATGCAACAAAGTGAGCAGAGGCTACCTACAGTAGGGTTGTGTTTTGTTCAGAACTTTCTGCTTGCATACCAGAAATTCAATGCTAATTCAACATGCTTTGGGCACATTCAAGCTACAAAAGGAGGGGGCTCAGGAAGGGGAGGGGAGGAAGGTTTTCACTCATCACCATACATGCACTTCCAGATGAAAAAGTGCCCGGGAAGGATTTGTGCATCGTGGAAGCCTGGTTGCATACCAGTGCCTCTCGACTCCAGGACAAACCTGTTGCAACACGACTATATTATGCAGCAGAAACTGGACAAGCAGCTGCTAATTCACTGCACTAACTTCAAAACCCATAAATTTTCTTTTCAAACACAGCCAACAGGACAAAGAGAAGTCTGTTTGAGATTCATCACAAGTTCCAGGCTGGTGGCTAATTTGTATGAAAATAGGTATGGTGGTTCCTGTAAATAGTTCTCCTCAGATACTCTGTAGGTAAGTGGCCTGGGGAGCATTTGAAAAGAGATCACCCCCTAATATCAGGCTTCATCAAGCCTAGAAAGAGACAAATTCTTGGATGTGCAGCCCAGAAGGGGTGGTGAGGTAAGGGGTCTTCATAAAGAGACCCAAGGGGGAGAAGGAGCAGAGGCAGAAAATGAGGATGTGCTAAGGCTGTTTGTGGCTTTTCAGGTGGATTCTTCACCAGCCACACATCCTGGTCCTCTGCTGCTGCTCCTCCATCCCTGCCTGTCCCTGCCATGCCGTCTGTCTGTCTGCCACCCCCTCCATTGCGCCAGCACAACTGTTTCAGCAGCCGCATTCTGTGAACCGGATTAACAGGTCTGGCTCCAAAAGAAGGAAAAAAAACCAACCCAACCTAAACCATTTTAATTGCCAGGCTATTTTTAAATTCTCCAATGTTGCACAACATGGCAGGTACAAGTGAGGGGGTGGCGTTTATCAGCACAAGATAAGGGCAAGTGGAGAATGAGGATGCTCTTAGTGGGTAACACCAGGAAAGATTTTGTCAAATGAAATGTACATGGTAACTTTCTCCTCCACTATAGCTCCCAGTGGCTGCTTTGCCTGTCATTTCTTTCAAGATGGTCTGATTCTGGAGTCGTATTAGCCCTTGTGCTAGCATAGACATTGCAAATCACTTCTAATGTCTTCAAGCTTCTACATTTTGGCTTATAAAAATATTTAAATAAATCTACCTGCTCTTAGAAGAAAGCCAACCACACACAAAATTCTCAGGATTTATTTTTAAGAATTCTTTGGCAGGGATATATATCAGGGTGCACAGCCTACATCAAATGCTAGTTCAGCACTGCATGGCCACCACTTGGGTTATGAAATTGTCTGAAAAGACCCGGGCAAAGACACTGCGTTGGACAAACCACAGTCAGAATAAAGACTTATACAAATGAACTGGCACTACCATCCCTGGAAGCAGTTTTAGGTGGAGAAAGGAAGTAGCTATCACTTAAATCTTTCATGTAAGAAGCTTTGGAGGCTTTTTGGAAGCAGAAACAATTTTCAAAATCCACAAAAGAAAAAATCTGGAGTTAACTCACTATGGGTTTTTCACTAATGTAACTTTTCGTGTTTGCTATGCATCATGACAGATGAACTGCTGAGACATCAGAATGGATATTTAAAGTACCCCCTCTATTACAGATGGGTTTCGGGTGATGCAGGTGGGATGCTACATACATTTATGATTAAACACACTGGCAGCAACCACCTGCATGGGCTGTGGATGCCATTTGAATATCAGCCAGCAACCCTGAAATGGTGCTCATAGAAAAAATTCCTCTCATCAACATAAAGGTCAAAAGCTGTCCTCAGGCGAAGCCTAGATTATAAGTATTTTTCCCATTTAAACCTTTTGTGCTTTAACGCACTGAATTCTAGTTTGAGCTCCAGGACTAAAGGTTGTTATTTTAAAATATGGATCCCTACTTGATTCATATCTCCCAACCATATATTCAATGTGACTATAAAGCCTTCCTGTAGTTTATGCCAATGTAAAACCTGGAATAAGAAAAAGCAGTTCCCATTCAGCTTTTACTTGTCGTGGGAAAGTCCTCATGGAAGCATTTATTCTTTGTCTAAAGATTTTGATATTTGGTTCAAAGAATGATATTCCACTTCTACTCAACTGTAAAATATGGCGAGGCAAAAATTTAAGCCCAGATTTAAGCTTCTTAGCCTGCACACTATGTTTGAAGTACTACTGGTCTCCAAAACCTATGTCATGTTGACTTAAGTATGGAGCCACACTGCTTGGCCAATGAGTTTTTTTTCCTCAGCCTTCCTCATCTGGAGCTCTTCCTGTGGCATCAGGGATGCTCACAGCTCCATAAACTTTGACTCCCCCCCCAAAACAATCCCTGCACCTTGTGGGATTTCCCAACCACGCAGTATGGCTGAACTTAAGGGCCAGCAAATCTCTACTTCCACTGTGTTTATGCTTAGTGGCACGGAAACTCCGTGTCAATTAAAACAGTTTATTTGGTGTCACCGTGACTTTTTTTTTCCCCACCCACAGCTAATTTTTATATATATACAAAGGGGAAGGAGGGAGCTCTGCAAATATAGGAGACAGTTACGAGTTCTTCCTTCAGCTGTTCTGCTGCTGCTTGCAGTCAACTTGCAGGGATGGGATAGAGTGAAAACACGTTACACTATGACTCACAGCTACACAGAGGTTTTCTCCAAACAGCCTGGAAGTGAATAATGCTAGAAAGTCCATAGATGTAAATGGCAACAGAAGATTGGGAGCAGAATTATTTCGTGGTGCAAAATGACCCAGTTCAAAGAAAACCCAGAAAGATGGGCTATTGATCCAACTCTCAAAGATGGAGTAACTAAACTGTCTTTCTCCCCTGTGCTTGGTTCACTTTTGCTTATGAACAGCACAGAATTTAGTAGCAACCTGGACCTTCCAGCCAGATGCTTTTGACATCTATGTAGCAGCCCCCAGGATGCTTGCAGAGGCTCACAGCACCTCCAGCTCCAAACAACCCTTGGTTCTGTTAAGATGATAGCAGAGAACAGCCAGACTTTCACTCACTGCTTTCACAACATCAGCCAGGTTGTAATTTGCTGGGAACAGGATGAGGCTATCAAAGCAGCACTGGGGAATTTTGTTCACTGCTATTTTTCTTCCTAAGCCCAGTGTTTGCTTGAAAATGTATCACTTTATCTGGGAGAGATTTTCATTCACAAGCAATTTGTCAAGCGACTTCAAACTTCTGGGACTGTATTGATTCCAGAGCTGCAATTGCAGTTGTCAGCAACATGGGCTCCTGCAATCTGTTAAACACATTCCTCGAAGGTGGTTAGTATCCTCCCTTCTCTTTTCCTGTGGGAAAGACAGCCACAATGGGCTCTCACTCACCATCCTCTGAAAGGCTTCTCTGGGATAGTTTATTATACTAAACCCTGCTGGTCTTTGCCCTTCCTCCCTGTGAGCCTGCCTCGCAGCGGAGCCAGCTGGGCTGGCTGATGCCTGGCTGTAGCCTGCTGACTGATGGCTACCAAGTAATGGATCAAGCCAGCCACAGGGGCTGGAAACCCAATGCTCGCCACCTCTGCCACCCCAAGACAGGGACAGCAAAGCCCCAGGGGCAGCCAGGGCACCACAGGAAGAAGGTAACCTCATCTTAATGCAGACTAGAGTAAAAATCATCCCCTCAGTGTATCTAAACTCAGGTTAAGAAGAGGGGTTTTTGTTAGCTTTTTTTTTTCTCCTTTTTAATACATCTAACAGGACTAGAACAAATCAGCATCAAAATGCTTGATCCCCCACATATGGTCAAAGAGCCAAAAGCCTGGTAGTTCAGTTGCTGCTCCTTGCTGCTGCCTTACTTAATTCTGGCTGTGGCAATGCCTCTCCTTAAGAAAAGGCCCTGAGTCACAAACAGCATTGAACAGACTCAATCTTAGGTCCCCTTTTCTTCCATGCGTCTTTCCTTCGCAAATTAAACTCTTTTTCAGACACAAGAGCAAGGTGAAATGAGGTATAAGAAATCACTTGGGCTGCTCGGCCAGCCCTCCAGCTCAGGCAGCCTGGCAGAGGGCCACCGAGAAGCAACGGTGCTGTGCTGATTTGCACCAGCTAAGGCTCTGCCAATAACCCTTTTAAGGATTTGGAAAGAGTCCCTGTGAACTAACAGGCTGAGAGATTTTAATCCGAGTGAAGGGGAAGGGCGATTCTGCCTGACCTTCGCCTCCTCTGAAGGAGGGGGAAGGAAGGAGGGAACAGTCGAGCAGAAATTATCTGAAATAAAAGCAGGTGTCGGCACACACAAGGTACTGCCTGGAAAAGAGAAAGCTGCTGCAGCCTAAACCAACATTCCTTCATACCAGAGAGATGAATAATATCGAATAATACATGCAAGAAAAACACACCATTCTCATAGATTCTCTGGCTCCTTCCCCCTTGCACTTCTCAACTACGACCAAGATCAAAGACAGGGCTATTCCGGTGTTTGATTTAAATAAAAATGCAACAAACTTGCCAAAAATAACACTCAAAGTATTTGCACCCGAACAATCCCACCAAGGGTGAAATGTGGACAAGTGGCACCAGGGCTAAACTCAGGACAGTCAAAGCCCAAGAGGGATTACTTGGCTTTGTTGTAAGAAACTCCTCTCTAAGCACTTTCTCTTTCAACACTGCTGAAATTGTTGCTAGCAACGAAGCAAAGCAAAAACAGAACAAAATTTGGATCTAACATGCTTTCAGCAAGAGCAGGCATTAGCTGGCAGGCTGCATGGCCAAGCAGACCTGCAGGGTTTCTGCCAAGCTATGCCAGAAACACAATATATGCAGTCAGCCCTCCTGAAAACTCTGCAGTTTGCCTTTAATTAATTTTACTGTCTTATCATCTAGCCATATTCAATGTTCTTCACAGTAACTGCTATGGATATCACAGTTATCATGAAATTATCAAGGGCAAATGGCATGTTTTAAGAGCAGCCACTTGAACTGCAGCTCTTTTTACCAAACTAACTCAATTAGAGACCAGCTTTCTCCACAGGCATCATACACTTAACATCAAAGGCTGCTGGCTGTGTTTCTAAAAAGCTATATAAATGCATAAATGGTCCTGTATCTCCTGAGAAAGTAGAAGACATTGGATAAATGCTAAGTGCTGTTGAGAGAGCAGGACATACCAAAGGCATTCATGGAAACACCAGTGTACAGACAAGACTGATGTATATATGACTGATATTACACAAATTACATTGTATTAGTCATCATGTTCTTCTAGATATTAAAATCCCTTTCTCTAATGAACTGCAACTATAAGCTACTCCAATTCTTTAAGTAGGTCACAGGATACTGGGACATGAAAATCCTTCCATCCATAGGCAGCAGCTACAGCAAGAAGTGCAAAACCAAAACCATTTGTATTTCATCTGATTGACCTTGTTTAGCTGGTATGCTCAGCTTGATACTCTTTGCATGCGGAGAGGAAGAGTCAGCACAGCCTATAAGTCTATGTCTGTATATATCAGGAGAATAGGGAAGCAAGAAGCAGAGAGAAAAGTGTCACACTGAGCTCCCAGGGGAGCAAAACCACTTGGCTACTATTAGAAAGCCTTTCCCAACTTCCAGGCCATACCCAACCACCTCATTGTTGGATTCTGCAGGGAGTCCGGGGCTTTCAGTTCGTGCTCATTTTGGGGGCAGTTAATGGGATTTAATATCCCAGGAGTCAGCCATGACATGACAGGATTTCCCACGTTGGTTTTAGTTCTATAATGGTTTTCCCTAACAGGTACCAAAAATGCACTGGGGTATCCTCTAGCCTCTCTTGAGA
>VXBT01002389.1:138853-192484 GCA_013400235.1 Oriolus oriolus | reverse complement strand
AAATATTATTTTTGTTTTAAACACAAATGAACTACTCTGACCAAAGGACCAGAGACCTGATTTACAGTACAGCCCTAAGTACAAACAGTTGTACAGGCACAAGGTGGACGGGGAAAACTGTAGCAAGTGACTATGAAAGACGGGGCAAAGCAAATATTCCCTAGGCCAGCTTTGTGGATGAGGAAAACAGTCTTGGAAACAGTTTTCTAAATACAAGTATTCAATAAATTATATTGGTATTTCATTCCCTGCCTGCACCTTCTACTCCACTGCCTATATCAACTTCTCATTCACGGTACTTACAAACGTTTTAAATAAAGTAATGGAGGTTATTTAACTAAGGCTCTGTTCCACATAAAACCTTCTCCCCTGGGTGCTTCTGATTCATTTTGGTTAAAGCTTAATAAAGTAATACACACTGATAGGCCTTTCTACATTTCTCACTGGAGACTCCCCTCTCCTCCTGCCAGCCTAGGCTACAGAAACCCCTCAATTTAAAAAAAAAAAAAATCAGTTGAAATTCATTTAAAGAACTCTTCCTCCTCTTTAACTTTTGCAATTCATTAGACCTCCATAATTAAACCAATGGGAAATCTTCCAGTTCCCCAGTGGGTTTTTGTTAGTCAGAAAAAAAAAGTTTTCCTGCATGTGCCTTTCAGCTTGCACTGAGAATCCCAGGCTTTTCATGTGAGCAGCTGCAGCAGGGTTACCCAGGGTCGGCTTGGGTAGGAAGTAAAGGTTTCCTCCAGTCAGATAGGAGGAACATAGCCATGGTTGGCAAAAGGGAAAAGAGAAAACAACTTCCATTCAATTCAAAGTGCTTTTAAAAAGAAAAGCAACAAGAAACATTTCAGAAAGGGCCTTTGCTAATGGAGAATGATGAAGAGAGGAAAAACCAGAAAAATCTAGATGGAGTGCTAAATATTCAGCAAAAAACGTTAACAGAATCCACTGACACAAACTTTTTATTTTATATCTATGCCCACAGCCAGAGTACTTTAATGTTGCAAACCTGCTTAATATCTTTCTTCCAATCCTCAGTTTCAGCTGAAGCAGCTTGGACTCACATGGTCCCTCCATCCTTCACTAAGCAACCCATATCCCTAAGAGCTTAGCATCCCAGGCTTCCCAGGTGCGCGGTTACGCACGGCAGCACGAGCCAGCACACGTGGCCTCGGCGTTATAATCGTACTGCGTTTACTTTGGAGCAGGGCAGGAGGAACATCCCCCTGCCCCTCAAAACAAAGGGGACAAGGGGCAAAACCTGTCTTGAGAGCCTCTCCACTGCACTGCCTACCAGCAGCCGCCTCACATGGGCCCAAGTAAATCCCAAGGCAGCATGGGAAGACGCCCAGGTCAGAATGTAGGTACGCTCTGCAGGCTTTGCTGCACCCATGGCCCCACCTCTCTGAGGGCTTGAAAGTCAGTAATAAACAGAACCATCCTCCTCCTCCAAAATCCTCCCAAAACCCTAAATATGCACTATGACTTGCAAGGTTCTTGGACTTTCAATTTCCATCCTGTTTATGAGAAAAGGCTATTCTTACTCATAAAGGAAAATCAAAGCTGAACCTTTTTAACATTACCAACCCCTACAGCAGCTCTTTATATTCTTCAAAGCCTGCCCCCCACTTGTATACATGCTTTTCCTCTTTGTCCAACATGTGCCACTCATTAAAATATCTGGGAGACAAGTTTGCAGGAATACCTGATGAAAATACCTGCAGAGTTATTTTCGGTACTGGCAGTATTCATATCTCCTCCTCATTGCATAGGGGGAAAAAAAAAGGATAAACCAGGATTGAAAATATTTGCTTAAAACTTAAAAAGAACATATGAGCAAGCTGGGCTTCTCTTTAGAAGAAAAGAAAAAGAAAAGAACCCATGCAGCACCAGGCAGAATAGCTGCAGAAACTGAAATCCACTTTATCTCCAGAAAACTGCAAGGAAGGGATGTAGCAGAAGCTACTCCAGCTAGCTACCCTGGGCAGTGCCTGCCTTCAGCAACAAGAAACACTCCTCTGCCTCAGCACAGAGGCTGCACTGAGCAGTGCCAGCTGCACTCTGCAGAGGCACAGCAGCCAACAGGGATGTGACACAGGGATGAACTGGTGGTCTAGATATTTAACAAGACAGACAAAAATAAGCATATTTCTTTCCCTCCCCCCCACTATGTATCAGTGTTATTGCAACCAAATAACTTGGTGCTGTTTTACATATTCTCACTATTTTCCTCCCAAAGCATCAGCAGATATAAGTACGTGACATACATAAATGGATGTTCAAATAATCTCCAGACCCAGCACTGATAGGTCATAGATCTTGTTTACCATGTTTTGATCCTACAAGCTGAACATCTCACTGGGAAACCACATAGCTATAGAAAAAAAACCACAACCAAACAACTCTTATTATTTGGTTTGTGACAAGATTAAAGGCCTGAAATGCAGACATTAGTTTTCTTGCTTCAGACTACACCAATCCTGTAACAGCAGATCCCTGTTGTGAAATGAAAAAGAGTACAACTCAATATGCTATTCATGAATAATCCAATGTAGATAGAGTTATTCAGCTACAATGCAATTAAGAATGAAAAAGGGAGGGTAACAGTGGTAAACACCCAGGGATATTTTGAATTTAATTGGGATTAGCATGTAATACTCTTACAGCCTTTTGAAGAGAGGCTACACAGTGGCATACTGAGAACATAGGCATTTGAAAGCCCCAAGCACCTCATTTAATGATCTTTTCAGCTGGCATAAGTTGCTTTCAACAGTGGGCTTATTTGCAGGGAGTTTAACCCAGCACTGCTGCTTGAAGCTGAACTCTGCTGGGGGGAGCAGACTACAATGCTGAAGTACATTTTGCAGTTTCAGGGCAGGGGAGCTGAAGCACGTGATGGTATTTCTGAAAGCCCACAACCCAATCACTTCTCTCACACTCAGCTCCTCACACACAGAGATACTACATGTAACACCAGGGAGTGTTCACCTTGAGGAGAACAGCAGAAAAAGACACATTTGGAGTGTTGCCAACATGATGGGGGAGGTGTGTGCAATGCACCTACACAGATTCTACTTGGAGAGCAGGTGTCATCTATATGCGCAGTTCTCCTGGGGGATATATAAATAGAGGAGAAATAATCAATGACTATTTTCAACCTATGTTTTGGGAAGATGTACAGGAAGAAATCAGGCAGCCCTTGATGGTTTATCCTCTGCTCACAGAAGTATTTACCAATAACTACCAATGTGCTGGTACTGCCCAAGCTGTTTAAAAGGCAATGGTGCAAGTATCTGCAGCCTGTTTGCAAGAGCAGAGCACCCACTGGCATCTCAGGCAGTTGTGCTGCTCTTGCCTTGAAGAATGCCTCAGGGAAGGGAAAGAGCTGGTTCAGAGTCCACATCACTGTTACGGGCCCCAAAACATAACCAGCGGCTATCAAGCTCACAGAGGGCATCTTCGAGGCTCTCACAGGCCTAAGCAGAAGGGAAAAAATGAAGTACTATGAATTTTACCTTGCACATTTCCATAGCTTGCTCATTTTTTGGTGAACGAGTCTACAGGAGGACAGTAGGAAAACTTGGGCACACAGGGGAATGAAAAGTAAGGGATGTCTTTGATATTTTTTTCCCTTTCAACCTGCTTCAGATCTCTCCTTCAGATCGCAAGTGTCAGAATGGTTTTATAAAAGCCAAAGTTTGCGGTAGGGCTCTCACTGCAAAGGCACTACTGTCCTTATGCGGTCTTTGAAGATTTTCTTCCAAGCTGTTCCCACCGTGCGCCTCCTCAGTTACCAGACCCAGTGGGAATCAGCTGCACATGTTGCCTCCGGTATTTCTACAACTGCACAGCTTTGTTTGTATGTGGTGGTAGTGGGGGAAATGGCTTTATTCTAAATATATCTCCCTCTTACATCTGGGTGAAGAAACAGGGATGAGGTTATCCTTTTAAGTGCTGGTAACCGGGTCTGGTATATTTGTTATTGCTGCACCTCTGAGAAAACCAAATCAGGGATTGTTGTACTAAGTGTTGTTTTTCTCATGTAAGGACAGTCTCTGCTCTGGTGAGCTTATACAAACCCACCTTCTGCCAACAACTTAGCAAAACATGGAGCACATATTCCGCTGACTTATGTCTGCAGCAGTCCCGCTGAAATCAGTGAGGTTGACCTACTTGTAAATGGAGCAGAATTTGATTCCTGTGTTTATTTGTAAATGGCTATGGAAGAGGCTGACCAAGTCTGCATGGAAAAAAGATAACCCAGAACATCAGAGGTAGCTTCTGCTTGGACTAAGCTTCAGAGGGTTTGAGGACAGAACATGGGAACGGATGGATGAATCCTTACAAAAACAGCAACCGGACTTAGCAGCTTTGCTTTGTTAACCTGAAAAATGCTCAGGGAACTCCCATGCTGGGAGAATTCATGTGATATCACTATTACTTACTTCCCACTTTATCATTTTTCATCTGTGCATCTCACTTGAACAAAAGGAAACCAGTCGCAGATAAATGACATACACCAACACCACAGCAGTGGCAAACTGAAAGCAAAAGGCAAAACCCAGTAAAAGGTTTTTAGCTACACTGTGCAACCAGGAAGGCAGCACAGCCTGAGACATGCTTCATCAGCCAGCCATTTGCAGCCGGCCTGAGCATCAAAAGCTCACAGCAACAGACCCAAGCATGTGCCCTGTACTGTAACAGGAGAGCATTAGTTCTGGCCGAGCAACTTCTGGTTGCCACGCATTTAACAGGGATAGGAGAAGTGAAGGGACATAGCTCAGAGTCAAAGTAATTAAAGGTTTGGACTGATGACTAGGATTAAGATACCAACACCGCTGTTTATCTGTAAGCATCCAGGAATCCCAGGAGCAGCTGCAACAGTTGCTGAGTTGCTACCCCAGGTTCAGCAAGGACCTTCCTTGACAGCCTGCAAATACCGCTCCACAGGGACAGGAAGGGAAAACACCTAGATGAAGCCCCAGCTTCATCTGGAGAATACTTCTGAAGCTTGCATCTCAGCTGCAAAAAGGGGTTTTTGGAGGCTACAAGTTTTCAAAAGTATGGAAAGTATAAGCACATAAGAATTGGAAAGGCCCAGGACCTGCATTTGGAAACAGCTGGGAATAAAGCATCTCTTCAGCATCCTGCAGAAAGCAAGCCAGCCTGCTGTCAGAGCTGACGGAAGCTGTAGTTCTCACTCATTGACTAGCCAGTGTGGTGGGTTGAGAGACAGATAACATCATGACTGCACCCTCAATTCAGAGGCAAAAATCTGGGCAGGAAAAAGGTATACTACCATTAAGTCAGCAAATATAGAAATTATGTCAAAGCTCACTGGGAACAGAGGAGGAAAAGTCTGAGCACGGGCAAAGTAAAACATCTTAAAAATTAGCCTTCACACAGGGCTCTCCATCATTTCCAGGATGCTCTAAACTAAGCTGGCATGCTGTGGTACGAAGCCAGTTTTCACTGGCACACGGTAGCTCCTGGCTTTCAGGGATTTCCAAACCCGGCAAAAGCTAGGAGCCAGGAACCACTACCTCTCACAGACACTGTACCAGCACGCTTAATTTGGGAAAGGAAAACACAGTCTGGCACATTAGCCCTGAACAGCTGCCAAGTCCTGCTCTCATCTATGCGGTGCTGGAGCCGGCCAAAAAATAGGGGGAAAGAAGTCCGACAACAGGTTGGATTCCCTCAGTAACAATCCCCCTTCCCAGCCACCTCAGTTTCAGCGGGCTTACCTCCTTCTGAGCATTGCAGGGAATCAGAGCTTATATTCGGAGCTAACAGGAACATCAAACCACAAGCAATCTGGGAGAAATTGGGAGCCTGGTAATGCAGCACAAAAGCGAGTCTACAGAGGTGCTTGCACACCCTGCAATGTTGAAATAACCAGTTCTGGAGATTGTGCTAGGGCTTGGTTCACCATCCTGCTCGATACCACCACCAAGCAAGACAAAAATCTTGCCTTCAAGGCTGCTACACAGTGCACACTCCTGTGCCTAATCCAACTATAATTAAATAAACCTAATTTCAAATGAGAAAATCTCCAACCTATTAAGAAGAAACCTGCAGCTATTACATGGATTAAGAAGCATTTTGGAATTATTAATACATGTGTTATTAACAGATGTTAGGCCCTAATCAGAGGAAAACCCCTACATGTTTGAATAGTTTACTGCAATCACCTGGATCTTTTCAGATGTCTCAAAGTAAACAGGTCTCCAGAAAGGAGTTTTATAAAAATAAATGTATGATAACAAATGCGGAGAGAGCTGTATTTATTTACATTTTAAACCCTAGGAAGCATTGATGTCTTATTTCATAACATTCTCTACAAGCAGGAAGACTAAACCCAGCATTTTGGGTGGGCTTGTTTGGGTTTGTGAGGGTTTTTCTTAAAGAAATCATTTTGTAATTTAGTCACTTGTTTCCAGGATACTGGGCTTTGAAGAAAATGTCAATTGTCATCAACTGACACTGCTGAAAATGGAATAAAATATGTACTTGTTTGCAAGGACGTACAGGATCTTCTATTTGGCTTTGACCAGTACTAACCAGCGGTGTTTACCCTCAAAAAACATGCTCTAGAAAACAGACTTAAGTACGCATGCAAATGTCTTTGCTTGCCATCTTTTGTTGCAAGTACTGGTAATAAAAGCTTGAAAGTTTTCTGCATCCACTCAAGGAAGTGCAAGAAGAAAGGGCTCTGGTAACACACTGCACTGCACGACAACAATACGGTGTGGAGACCACAGAGCATAACTTAAAGCTATTCTATACATCCACAGTCTCAGGAATTGCTTTTAGCAACAACTACAATTCCTATGCCTCATCCCTGGAAGAGTTCAAGGCCAGGCTGGATGGTACTTTATGCAAGTGGAAGGTGTCCGTGTCCATGGCAGGGCAGTTGGAACTAGATTATCTCTAGGATCCCTTCTAACCCGAAATATTCTATGATTTTATGAAGGACACGTGTAATGATGGAGCACAAATACTTCCATCACCCTCCAGTGTTCCCACTCAGTCATACCAGGCCATGGAGCAGCTGATGGGTATCTCTGTCCACTACACCGATACTGGCCGCCCCAGTGAGTCAATCAGCTCCACGCCTCTCACTTTCCTCGCAAACCTGAGTCACCCTGGAGTTTTCAACCCCAGGAAGGAGCCCATCCTAGCTGCAACTTCAATGGGCAGTGGTGGAACCAGAAGCTGGGACCAGCTTAGAGGGTTTTCTCATGGAGATGAGCTTGTGTGTGCTGTCTCCTCAACCCATTCATTCCTCAAACCAGGAAACAGCAGACAAAGTAAGGTGTCCTCCCTGGCCAAGTATAAAATAAATTTCTTTTGAAATGTTCCTACCATTTATACTACTCAAGACATCATTAATCTCACAAAAACTAACCAAATCTCACAAGAGTTCAAAAGATGCTGTCTTAGATTAAAAAAATAAAGGCCTATCTTGGACAGATAAACAATTGAGAAAGGTCTTGGAAAAAAAAAAGCAAAGTTTTTCCAATGAACCATGTAGGTAAGGGAAGTGCCTCATTTTTGAAGCTGTATTGATTTCTGATGCTTTCTTGCTTCCTCTTAGGTTCAATCAGCTAAAAATTAACTGCTCAGAAGTGGAGGATAAATACAAAATTATGAAGCCACTCATTCATGGGAAGCAAACCTTCTTGGAAAGCAGCAAACACTCTGCTGATCCACTGCCCAAAAGAACTTTGTTTTCAGTGTGTGAAAGAGTACAAAAACTACGTAAATAAGGCCCTGTTCTTACAAAACCTTAATATTCTGGACTTATGTTGCTAACTTTGTGACTTGAGGGAGTTGAGCAGCTGGTCTGTCACACAAGAATGACCCAGCCTCTTGGACACAGCACAGACTAAACAATGATAGCCCAGTTTCAGAACCTGGCAAAAGTGTCCCAGCCTCACCCCATCCTTCTTTAACCACAGGCTCCCTCCTTGATCTCTTTATTTAACATTCGCCACCTGCTTACTGCTCACTGCCTACAAACTGCCTTAGTCCCTGGAGTTGCAAGAATGCTGTTTTGTTCACGACCCAAACCCCTCGGTTTCCTCAGAGAACAATGGAACCATCTTTTGCTTTTTCTCATGATTTGTTTGAACAAATAATGCTTTCGAGAAGAAACAAAAGACACTCATATAACCAAACAAACAAATAAAGGCAAATTCCACTTGAACTGACCATCCCTAAGTGGACAAGTATCCTCTCTTATAGTGCTAGCACTGCCCAGATGAAGGGGCAGAAGAGGTTTGTGAAATAATTGTGTTGTCCTAACAGTACCCACCTTGCTCCTCCTCTGTCTTCCCTTAGGAGAAATAGTGAGTTTGTATTTAATTACTTAATATTTTAAAGCAGTAATACTGCTTCACATATCTTTCCCCTTGGAATTTAGCTAGGGCCAGGTATTGATAGTATCTAATGAGAAGCTTTGAGAGAAGTTCATGTAAGTTCATAGAAGTTCAGCTATCATTTTCAAACATGTTTTGGTAAAGGGCAGAGATGCACACAAACACAGCAAGGAAAATAAGCAGAAGAATATGTTAAAAGCCTCTGTTTTTCAGGAGTATCATCACAAGTTAAAGTAACAGGAGGAGGAGATTTCCCTCTGTCCCGTAGCTTTCCTGTATTGATCCCCTCTCCCCTCCCTGCTGAATGGTATAGAGAGAACCCATGCTCCTGCTTATGATGCGCTTCCACTCCAGCCCACTGGAGCTCAGGTATTTTACAGGCAGCCACCAAAGGGTCATGTAAAACACGGCAGACCCAGCTACCGGGTCACTTCAAACCAAGTTAATCTGAACAATGTGTGATTGGCCAGAGGAAAAAGAGTGGAGAGGGGAATACAGTTCCAACATTCACCCTGGGAAGTTGACTCTGAAATTAAACACAGCTCTTTCACTTGCTCTAGGAACTATGAGCCATGCTGGAATAAAGCATGTCTCATCCCCGCTTTCCTTATTGGCATTTCCATGGGTTGTCCTAGAACAGGATCTTCAGGGCTGTACTTCATTACCAGCCTAAGCATCACCCTTTCTGAGGGGACCTTGGTCATGCCTGGGACCACTGGTAACGCACCCCAGAAATGAGCATAAAGGAGCTCACCTCTGGACTGCCTCACTTGCAGATAGTGGAGACCCAGTTTTACACGGGCAGAATTTCATGCAACAAATCCTTGTTTCAGCTGCACTACTTCACTATCCCCAACAAGGTCATGGAGAGGCATGCTTTCTCATTTCAGCACATGTACATTCTCTAGCTGCAGGGGACATTAAGCTTCCATAAAGACTATTTTAAGAAGTCAGCTCATCTCTCTTTTTTTTTTTTTTTAAATTCCTATACTCTACTATGAAATTCAACAAAACAAGACAATTTGTCATTAATCTGTCAATTCAGATAGACCCACTGAGCTAAGATAATGGCATATATTGAGTGGCACAAGACTTAAGAATTATGCTGAGCCGAGAATGTGTTAAGCTGCCATGAGAAATCTGTGGTGTCTTAGCATGGTACCACATTGTAATTTCCATTCAAGGGAGACCCTGTCAATCAAGATGTTATAGAAATGATCTAAGGTTTCTGCTGCTGCACAAAAAGCTCTCAAAGCACCAAATTTACACCAATGCTTCAGTTCTAGTTTTCTATATAATAGAGATTATGTCAGTGGTTGGGTTGTTCAGTGCTATCACAGCATAAACAAGTCAAGACACATAAGCAAAAGCAAATTAAAAGATGCCCCAAAATTGAAATGCAAATATTAGAGCATGTTGGAAAACAAGCAGCAAGTCAACAGGGAGTAAAGTGTTCTGGTCATACATGGCAGACTACAGGAAAGTGACGAACAAGCCTCATCTCTAAAGCAAAGCAAACAAACGTATTTTTGCTTAAACAAGTGTTAGAGGACTTGTAAATAAAGGTTTTGTCTAAAAAACCCTGAAAGAATAAGTGCCTATCTGCTCTTCTAAAAGAGAAGTGAAATCTCCAGCTGTAGCTAATGGCTGCCCATGATGGGCACCAAGTACTCCTCCCTCCTCAGCCAGGCCCGCTGCTCATGTGCAGCCCACAGAGGTCTCCCAAGTCTTCCAGCATCACCCGCCCCCTCACATCGCTCCCTCTCGCATTTTTTGGCTCAAGGCTCACCTGCCCCACGTTACTCCTATGACATGTTTGATCTGTGTACCCAAGTTGCCATGGAGTAGGACAAAACTTTGTAAATCTCCACTGTTCAAACAGATTCTCTCAAGATGTGTCATTTTAATGCATTTTCTTAGCCTCCCTTTACATACCATCCCTCCGCCCTCCTTCCCCTCCAGCCCAATCTCTCTTCCCAGTACCTTCAAGAATAGTGTATGCAGTAAGAAGTGAAATGCAGCAGCTGCTCACTTGTTAAAATATTTATATTTTTCATTTCTGCTTTACAGATTGAGCTAGTTATGCTCCCTGACACAATATGAGAAAAGATATAGAGCTGTATGTTTTATTTAACCTAAATAAACATGCAAAGAGTCCATGGCATTTGGGAGAGACTAACACAAGTGACAGGTTGGAAGAGGGGACAAAAAGAATGTGCTGGCTATTTCTTTTTATAATATAATCCTGCTTTCCAATCCTTTCTTGGGAATGTTTATTTTTGTGTTAACACCACAAATTATTTTAGCTGCACTGTAAATATTTCTATTAATTTCCTAGTTTAGTTTAAATTTCATTAGTATCCTAAATAGAGAAAAAAAGGGAAACTTTAAACAATCAACAACATGCAGAGAATTTTTTCTGGGATGCTGGAAAGTCTCCTACTTGGTACTGACCCCACTCCAACAGCCCAGTAGTGGTTTCAGTAAATTGCTCTTAAGCACAGTCAAAGAAATTCCCCCCAAAACACTATAAAGCTGGAGTAAAATGTAACTAATGTGCATGCAAAGAGGTGCATTTTCTGCAGTGGTAAATACAGGAATTAAGACCTGCTTGGGTTTCAGCTGCATTAACATTACTTGAGCACAAAAAGTCAGTCCATATGGAAATAATCAGTTAAATGAACACTGAAGGCTTGGTCTGAACTTTTTTTCAGTAAAGCAGAAAAATATATTACTTTTCAACTGTATGAATGACCTTAGCTCTTTTTTTGTCTTTTCCAGTAGAAAACTCCCACTGTTCATTAAAGCACCTCACACACAACAGAGGCCTTAAAAGGAGAAGTGGCTCTTGCCTATGAGCAAGATGGATATCTACCCTGCCCCTACCCCTACAGCCTCCTCAGCTCAGGATCTGGGGAAAAGAAATTATTACTGCAGGTCTCCTCTTTCTCCTCATCATCTCTTTAATTTCCCCCTTCATTTATCTTTGCTTTTCACAGCATTAGGCTGAATTGAGGTTGGATAATACGCCAAGTGAGAGCCGAGGTTAATACCTATCCATGGGTTTTAACTTACTATCTTTTCTAATTAGCAATTCTCTGAGAAATGGAAGGAGACAGGTCTTCAGGTGGACAGTTACTGTTTCAGACTCTCACTGCTCTGTGGCACAGACCCACAGATGCGCCCTTATCTAGCAAACAGCCCGGGCAACTGAGCCTCCTCCCCTTTCCTCCCCATGCTTGTCCTGGCCCTAGCTCTGCTAGCAAGGGCTGATGGATCCAAACGCTGAAACTCTTGGCTTACATTTCCTTCCTATTCTGAGCATGCCACCTAGGTTTTAATTCCCAGCAGCTGCAGTGTCCATAGCTTATTTATTGAGCCAGAATTACATGTACCATATGAGGGAAGCAGACTATCACATGGGCGTAAGGAGCTCTGCTTTACCTTGCAAGTTTTGCTCATTTCTGATGATTCATCTTCAGGCAAGCCTTGCTTTTTCTTCTTCTCCAATTCACAGATGAAGAAACGAAGTCTGTATTCATCATTCCTATTGAAGAGACAGTTTTCTATCCCTGCTTTGAAGTCCAGGTTAGTGCAGATAAAATACTGGACGGAGCAATGAAGAGGGCTGACCTGAGATGACAGCTATATGACCATGCACACTGGTGCAGGAGGAAATACACAGCCCCCACTAATGCAGCACAGGCACATTTACAGCAGGGAACGATGGCTGGAGGAAACCTCGTCAGGGCAGGAGGCAAGGACACCAGCAAGAAGCAGAGGGGCAAACAACTCTTTTTTCCTCCCTTCTTGCTGGCACTGGTGATGTTTATTTTACCAGACCCAGATACTTCACAAAAGGGTGTAACAACCTCTGAAACAAACTCTAATTCAGGTTATTTTCTTTATTTATTCAAACAGTGCCAGTGCTGAATTTATTTTCCACAGAAAGATTCAAGACTGTCAAGAATTGGCTGGTTCTTACATCAAAGAACCAAAAATCGCTTTGGTCCTTCACAGACAACTCAGATTACTTCTAAAGGCAGAGGCGAACCCCACCCAGGTCTGGCTATTTAGCCTTCACTCAAGAACTGACTTGCCACAAAATTTCACTGGCTTGCAGCTCAGGAACCAGGCAGAGACTTCCAGCAGCTTCTTTTTCCTTCTACAGCCACAGCACGCCTATCCTTGATACATTAAAAAAGAAGAGATGCCAAAGCCTGATGTTTGACAAGGCAAAATGAGCTCTTGGTAACGCTGTCCCTTGAGACATTGCTTCTGGAGCCATGGTGGGTCGTGCTGAACCCTCCCAGCTCCCTCTTTGGTTTGAACAACAGGACTGGAAAACTGTGGCTCCTCAATCACCCAAGATAGGAGTCCCACAGGAGGACATGAGGGGTTCAGGTCAGCCACAGGCACATGACAGAATTTCTGTTGGGTTACCTGGGGCAGGTGATGTGACATTTGTTTTGACTCAGTGCCTTCACACCACCTTCATGACAGCTGCAGAATAGCTGATGAGGCACACCAAGCCAACTGGTACTGAATTACAGAATTCAGCTCTTCTCATGGTTTTTTTGGTTGGTTTTTTTTTTTTTTTAAATTTTTAAATAAAAGTCTTGAGACTGGATGGTCAAGAGACAATGAAATGGGATTTATTCTTCGTGAAGCCATCAGAAGCCAAAAATAGTAAGCTGGGGAGAGGTGTGTCCACACAATATAGATCGACTGTCCATCAGACTTGGCCGCTGTTTAATACTGCACCTCACCCTTGTCCTTCCAGTCACACCTCACAAAAGCCTCCCACAAGAAACAACTTCTCCAGTCTGCCAAAAGGCTTAAGAAGAGCACAAAGCTCCTCCCTGAAGAGAGCCTGAGGCTGAGGGCTTGTATGCAGCTAAAGGAAGATGCCCTGACAAAAGTCCTCCCTGTCTTTGCCAGGACATGCTACCTACCACACCTCTTCTGGAGCTGGGTGTGTATTATTCACAGGGTATTTTGCAGGTGCCATGACCCCTTCACCTTCCCTGTCCCTAATGCATTTTCAGTGTTTTCAGACCTCTGACTCCGCTATTCCAGTGTGGTTCTTGGTCTAAAAGCCTCAAAAAGAATTAATCAGCATGAAAAATACCTTTCTAAGGAAGAGAAGCTCTCCTGTAGGCACTCGAGAGCCTCCTGTTTCAGGTGGTGCAGTAAGGCAATCCACATCTTCCCCCTTCAGTTTAACTCAAACTCTTAAACAATTCTATTTAACTAATAAAGCCGTACTTAATAATCTGCCTACTGCTGGGTTCCAAAGCTAAGGCATAACACAAACATTAAGTAGATTTTTTTTTTACCTTTTCTCAAACACTCTCAGGCATTTCTTTAAGGCATCCTTAAAAGAGGATATTTAGACTCAAGGAAGTGAAAGTACATGTTTTTAAAAAGTCGATTACCACAGATACACAGAAGAACAGAGAAGAGCTTGCAGACTTGGTTTGAGAGAAACCCCTCCATCCCCCAAACCCAGTGGTCTTCAAACTGCAAGTGCACAGGCACTGCTGAAGCATGTGTGAAGCAGCAAGTGGACAAGAACTAGAGCTAAGCTTTTCACCTCCTACAACCATCACTTTAGGTAGCTGAATCTGTGATGAGCCTAAACTGCAGAGCTAGATCCAGGTTTTTAGTCTAGGTCTGTCTTTACTCAAAAATGAAAATGCACTTACATGCTTGTGCATGCAAATGTTTGGGGACACCTATTTTATGAAAGGATCTGCTGTTATTACACCCGATGTCTCTCCATTTACAAGAAACTATAATAAAAATTCCACTTATTTTTTCCTTCTATTTCTAAAATGTATGCCTAAAGAGTTTCATCTTTTTACCTTAGACCACCAAACGAAGTTCCTTTGGTGGCACTATCTTTAAAAAATCTGGTGGCCTTCCTCACCTGCAAACGATCACTGCAAAGACATTTGAGATAACAGAAAAACTACTTTCCTTGTTTGGAATTTTAGGCTTAAAAAGTCGGAGATTTTCTGAAAATATTTAAGCCCCAATTAAATATAGTAGTAAAATATTCAAGTTATTAAGTGAGCTTTAGTATGAACTTCAGATGTTTTCAGGCATTGTGAGGTTCTCCTTGAGGAGAAAATGCTGAAAGAAACACGGAATTAATCCTGCACTGGTTGGTTTATCCCCGTTTTCCAACACAAGTATGTCCGCTGGCAGATGTTGGCAGGAAGCAAACTGTAGACGAGAGGTTAAAAACATTACAAGGAGAACGCATCACTATAGAAAAAACCATGAAGATAGTAACTACAGGAAAGAGTTTTCCAACCCATGACTTCTTCCTGCTCTTTTATATAGTTTATGTATCAGTTTGGGGTTTTTTAACCCTATTTCTTTTCTGACAGTCCAGCTGACAGTGCTGATTACGAGGTCCAGGGCCCCAGAGGTAGCACTGTCGCAGTGACAGCTGATGACCCAGCTTCAGCAACTGTTTCAGAATGGAAGTGAATCCCAGGAGTTTTTGGTATAATAGCCCTCCCTCCTCCTGCAGACTGCCTCCCTCATCTTTTACAAGGACTGTCCAAAATGCCTTGTCTACCCATCTGCAAGGGGAAATGGCATGGGCTGTGTAGGCAGCCTCACCTATAGCAACTCAAAAGTTAGGAACTTTAACAGAGAGGACATGGCTGGGAGGAATAAAGCCCCAAACCCGAATAACTCCAAGCACACTTGACACCACAGGGGAGTAATTATGAGGGGAAAAGAATCAGAACTGAGCAAAAGGCAATATAAGCACAGTGGTTATTTCCTGTTCACTTACTTCTTAAGTTTCTTTTCTTCATGTTTAAATTGACCCCATCTGTTTTTTTCATTCAACCTCTGAAGGGAGAATATGGGCCACAGTTTAATAACAAAGTTCCCACAAGACTTGGCAATCTAGCATTATCTCAATACATGGTTCCAAAACAAAAAAGGAGGAACCACTCAAAAGACCATAAGAGTACCACATGACAAGCAATCACCATTTGCAGAGATCTGTAGGATAAGAGTGAACTGACAGCAGAATGGAGAATAAAACAAATATAATCCAAGATTAAACACTGAAGAAAGAGTGTACGTTGTGAAAACCAGTTCTAGTATGGCTGCAAGCAGCATGAGGACTATCCCACTGCTACGAGTGACATGAATTTTGATGGTAACCACGGAGCTCTAGCAACATTGTGAGAAAGTCACAGACCAAGGATACTGTATTTAAAAAAAAATCTCTCTAGATAATACTTTTGAAATCTCTTCAGATTAAACATTACAGAAAATGAAAAATGTAGCAATCTTTCAGCAACTCTGCAACATAACGTTCTAAATGCTACCAGGTCTCCTCTAAGGAGTGCTACTGAAGCCACTTGAGTCCTTGCCTGACTGAGGTGGCCATACTCCTTCTTCTAACAAAGACAAGCATTTCTTCACAGGAATCCATCTTAAAATCTGCTTTTACACCAGTCAGCTTTGGGTACAAGCTTTCAGAGTTAAAGACCGACAATATCACTTCTTCACAGCTATGTGCATATTGACTGAAACCTTCTGTGTGGACAAAACAATCCTTCTGTGTTATTTGCATTTTAGTGCTTTTAATTCAGATTTTGAAGGCTGTGGCCTTGCTTTAGATGCAAGTGTTATTCACAACTTATTTATAATAGCCTCTTCCTTAAAACAAAAAAAGTTGTCATTCATATTTCTCCTACACACCTTGGGACTAAGGTAACCAGCCTTCCACATTACCTTGGTGCTCTAATTTGGGGTTACAATCATAAAGCACAAAGTGATTTATTGCCTTAGGATACTCTCTGAAAGGTATCCAGCTCTGAAAACGGGCTCAAAAAAAGGGACCTTTCATCACCAGGTTCATAATAGAAACATTTGAAAGAAAAGGAGGAATAAAACAGAAAACACATGCACAACACAGATGTTGTAGGAAAAATCTGTTTGTTGCTAACGCATTGGTGAAATTGGTCAAGACCATCACATCTGTTCTGAAGCACAGTTCTCACAAACACGGCCACAAGCAAAGGCAAGGATCAGGCAGACAGGAGGAGAGGTATAAGGCTGGATATCCATGCTGGATAATATACCGTGGAATATACCCTCATACTTCATGAGAGGCTGAGGTGCAAACACATACCCCCCTAGAGATCTGTGACCCTTCTTGTCTGAGCGTGAGACACGGGGATGTGCTCAAAACAACTCGGCACCAGCTCCTTGGGAAAGCTGTTCCTATCTTACTGCATCCATCTGCTTCGGGACACAAGCACAAATCCCATCGCAAATTTTTTTCTGAGAAAACAAGAGACCTCATAAAAAAATAGGGCAGGAAAAAACCCCACAAATCAGATGCCTTTTCAGTAGATTCCAAAACCCCCCAGATATTAGAAAAACTTCTGTGAACATAGATGGAAACTGTATTTTTGGAAACACAAAATTCAAGCATGTGTAAATTGAGAACAGCCGAGCACTGTCCACCCTGCAGAAAAATGCCTCCAGAGCATTCCCTCTCAGCCCTGAAGTTAGAAACAAATCATTTTGCTATACAGGCAATCAAGTTCTAAGTAGAAATTCCTGCTTTTCAATTTTCATAGCAAAGTCAATGGCAAGTTCTACAAAACAAAAAAAACATAGTAGCTTGGTCCAGTGAGACTTGTATGTGACCACAAAATTTATAGAGATGAAATTATAATAATCTCGGGGTACTTTCTGGCAGCAATTCTTGCATGCAGCTAGTAATAAAGACAGAAAAATCAAATCTGAGAAAGCTTTTGATACGTTGTATTTTCCGTGGAAATGCATGTAATAACGTGGTACACTGAAATGGAAGAAGAATGGGAAAAATCCGCAGTTGCCAAGGAGGAAGCAGCATGAACAAATAACTCACTTTCCTCTAAACTTCACTTATGAAAGAAGGTGCTCTAGGGATCCTCAGAGGTAGCAGCCACTACATAACAACTCAATAAAAGAAAGGCAATGCTATACAGAGCAAATCTCTATTAAGATTAATTACAAAACACTGTGAAACAATAAACTCTCCTTTGCCGTGCTCAGTTGCCATTTTCTTTTAAAACCTCATGACCTTCCCACTGTGCCCTTGAATTGTACCATTAGTTATACACAATATACTGTGAACTAAAATGAACAATGATCATCCATGCCCAAACTTTATACATAGATTTAAAAAAACATTGGCAAATGGGCTGTTAGAAGTGGATGCACCGTATTGATTCCCCCTTAAAGCAATTTACAGTTAGACAGCACTATTCGCTCAGTAGCTTTAGAACAAAAATTGCGTGTATTTATCTTGCTGGCAAGGAGAAAACACATCAGTGCATTAGAGCTGAGATTTGTATCTTGTTAAAACAGTGCCAAAAGACAGTCCGTTGTATCTAGCACAGACCTGGACACGTGCTAATGTGACAATACTTTAAAATACGAAGATTATCAAAAGAAAGAAATATTTTGCCATACGACTGCATTTCCAAGTATTTCCCTATATTCTTCATTCCTCAGTGAGCCTTCAAGACAAGTAATTACAGAAAACACTTTCACTGCAAGATGTCTGGAGGTTTAATAGTGCATTTAATCAAGACAAAAATATCTTTATATATGATACTTTAGCTGATGGTCCCAAGAGGAAAAGGCACATATTAGAGGGAAAAACAACTACAGAGGCCAGGAGAGGAAGGAATAGGTATCTTGATGGACCAAAAAAGGTCCATAAATCAAAAAAGGATGTCAATGTGACTAGTTCCTTACAGAACTGTGGTTCAGGATAAGTTCCCTAACATGCATTCTTCCCTCACAGGCCTCCTCTTAGACATCTTTTTCCAAGTCCATTGTTGGAATTATTAGAAAAATGCAAGAGTATTGCATTTTGTTTAATTCAGTGAGAAAACCACACAGTCCACATTGCACTAGTCAGTGCTTTATTACAGATACACAGAGGTTCTCATCGGCACATCTAGTCAAGTCACACCTAAAGGCCTCAAAATCTGCCCACCCTCACCTGACATGACTTTGGGTACACACCTTTCCACTTTTTAAAACAGCCATCCTTAAAAACCCTGAGACTAGCTTAGCTGGTTAGAGCATGGAGCTACTAACACCAAGGATGTGGATTTGATCCCTGTATGGGCCATTCTCTGAAGAGATGAACTTGATGATCCTTATGGCTGCTTCCAACCCAGAATTTTCTGTGATTCTGTGAAAAACACACTTCCCAGAAAGGCTTCCAACTCAGAATTTTCTGTGATTCTGTGAAAAACACGCTTCCCAGAAAGTCAAATAGTGATCGAAGTAAGTCATCATGGACAAAAGAGAGACTGAAGGAAAGGCTTAGTTTTGCTGCTTTGGAGTAAGACTAAGCATGATAATCACTATCCCTACTGACTGCAAATATCCTTTAACTCAGCTGAGGACTGGACCACAAGGTTAAAAAACAAGACGGGATGCCACTGATGACATCTTAACATTATGTGAGATGACTCGAGACTGTTCCTTCTGTATCGCCAACCACTGCTGCTCCATGCCCAAGTACCTAACATTAAGAGTCAAGCTACATTTGTTCCACCACAACACAATGTCACAACACAATGACACCCCGATCTTGACCTGCATTCCTCTGCTGGTCTGCTTTGGAAATCTCTTATTTGTGAGTGAATGCCATCTTTCTCTCATACTTGTTACCATCAGGAGAGTATTTCCAACTCAGGTAAACCATCTTCTCACTCTGATAAATTCTGAGGTGGATCCACGCAACAGATGTACTGATTCAGGGATACAACTGTGAAAAGCCAGCCTCACGTCTGTCTGTAAGGAAGGAGAGCTTTGAGACTAGAGGATACCAGTGCCTCCACATATTCCTGCAGTAATAAATTAGTCCTTATTAACTTAACACTAATTATTTTGTTCTTGATGAACTCAGCAGATACCATCAGTGTTGAAATGCCTAGAACAAGTTCAAGAGTTGGTGTCCTTGTAATTAACTGATCAGCCACAGTATGAACTGAAAGCTCTTGATAACCACAGACCACTGTCCTTCTTTGACAGTTTATGGGAATGCATTCTAGAGAAACAAGTACTTGTCTCCAAAGAGCCTAGGGAGACAAGGGAAATCACGGAAATCCTACAGCCCCAAAACACTGGCAAAAATAGTGAGGCCTTCTCCAAGGGGTGTTTATCTGACATTTGCCATTTTAGAGGACACTAGTAGGCACGTCAGGTGGGGCTCCTGTGCCAAAGCAAGGGAAAGCATCTGTGACCTCTGAGAAGAGTAATTTTTGTCACATGGAGATCATGTACATACAGGAACACTTCCAGTGACCAAACGTAACCGGCATGTACTGGAGATTGGAATCAGGACACAGAACAATAACAAAAACCCTGCAGCTGTCTCAACGTCATGTGTTTGGATTGCACAAGTCATTGATAGAATTACTCTACTGGCGTTCTACAAAACGTCTACAAAACAGCCTTTTCTGTCACTGACGGCTGAGTGTGATTGCCTCCCACCTCTTATCAAGGGGCACTACAGCTCCAGACACACCTGAGCCTGAATGCTCCATGCACTCCTTGTTCGGGCTTCTGGGTGCCCATAACTACCATATGTTAACAGGTAAAACACACCACTGCACTGCACACCTTGTCCAGCAGATCAGATTTTACTCCCATATTCACCCATAAATATCTCATCAGTTATGTATAAATGCCATGACTATGGGATAGGCAAGGCGTTTGTGTGCTTTGACTGCTTAAAGGAAAAAAAAGGAAGCTTTTGGAACAAACAACAAGCAGAGGCATACAAAAACTGTGTAACATTCATCTGAAAAACAAGACAGAGCTTCGAGTCTCACTTTAGGCTTTCTACTGGCTTCTGGAGCCATATTAGTTACATCTTTATCAAACGCGCTAAGAAAAAAGTTGCTACAGAGATAAAGAGTATGTCACAGATGTCCTTTTTCCTTAAAGTAAATACTCATTAAAATACTGGAGATGGCTGATTTACAAAGGCCTGATCCCAAAAGTCACACCCATGCACTGACTCGCTTTCTTCAAATCAGTGTGAGATTAAGTTATTCAAAGCCTCTCCAGAAAAGCCTTAAGAAACAGCTGTATTTTGCACTTTTAACTGTTCTTTAAGAATGTACAGGCAGGACAGTGTTAGTAAATAACCAGATAATACTTCCATGACATGCTCCATTTCTATCTTATTGAAAAGGAAGCTAATTTTATGACTAAAGCTCAGTTTTCAGTGAATACAGCTCTAGCACAGATGCTTTGGTGCTGCTAAAATCCACACTAACAGCACCCTTAGCTCTTATCGCCATCAACAGAATGGATCTGTGGTTTGCCAAATCTGTACAGGCAAAACGGAGGGTCTCCTTCCAATTCAGATAAGTTCCTAGATGTCAAACAGGACATGCTCTCTGAATCAGCACTTCTGGTTCTTCAAGGCATTTACTGAATTCTGCAAACTAGACAGTGGCAATTTGCTCAGCTCCTCTGAGCAATTAATGCTCATTCAAAAACGAGCAGAGACATGTGAAGTGAACAAGCGGCATAAGAGCCCTCCTGGAGATATTTTTTTTAGTGGGTGGAAGGTGGAGATTTTCATCCAAGAGGCTTTAGCTTAAAGAGGCATCACGATCATCTTAAAAATGGTTTCCTGGAGCTCCAATCAGTGCATGCTAAAAGGCAAAGAGCACAGAAAACAACAGCAGTGTCTTCTGCCCATCTGAATATGACTGCCAAGAGGAAAACTGAAACTGGTTCCTGGGAATATCAATGACTTGAAGGAGCTGCTTTACAAAACCATTTATAGCAGCTATGAGAAGCATCTAGGGGTCAGAAGACTGCACTAGCCAGACCCAGCAGATCAGCAGGAATCACATTCAACCAGCTGAAGAACTGCAGATTAATAGCCTCCAGGCCACTCAGCAGTGTCCTGGATTACTGCAAAACATCTTAAAATGGACAAATTGTTTCAAAGGCTCCACAGATCAGCAGAATGAGAAAAGCACAATCCTACAAACCGTACAGATACCAGACTGGTGGTGGACAACTTCACAAGAGAATTCACATGTTTGGACTCAGCTTCATTTTTAAAATCCAAAATCTTGTTCAAAACGTTAAGGATTGTTGTACTGGACAATGGTCTGGGATGGACAACTAGCCCAAGTTCTTTTCTTGGAAATTGCTAGAGGGTGAAAGGAAATCCTCTGAAATTTGCCATCAAGTTCTACCATTCCTCAAAATCTTTGCTTTGATCATCCATTTCCTGCTGTCAAGTCACTCTGTTGTATACTAGTCTGATGTCCACTATACCACTTAAGAGACGGAAACTACCTGTGTTTGAATAAACCACCATCCTAAAACTGGGTTGGCAACTACTCTGAGAAGAACAGGCCAGGCCAATTTTCTTCACTACTGGCTTCATGTCCAAGGATGCATCTGCTTCTTTTCTCCTTCAAAGCCTATACCATTTAAATCCCTATTTTAACCTGTGCAGAATTCAAGTAAATCAAGCTCAGCGTCAGGACTGTGAAAGCCTTCTGGCTATTTGAACCATAAGTCTCTCCACTTTGTCCCTGCTCCAGTAGTATCAGCAGCAAAGGAAAGCAGCCAGGACAGCAGGGAAGAACTAAAAATACCTTTCATGATATTTTTTATCATTCCATCAACCTGCCACTAAAACAAATTCTGAAACAAGGGGATGCAGTCGTATTTAAGGGCACTTGATAGATATGTCATCTACAGATTTCCCCTGCTTGCTCTCTGAACCCATGTAAACACTGTGTTAAGGAGTTCAAGGGTTTTAAAAAATTCTAAGTAAAACTTGACACAGCTGTCAAACACGACATAGGATACAAAGTACTGTTGCAGTAGGTGGTATTCATGTGGTATTTATGAAAAAGCAAACATAGGAAAGCTAAAGGCACTGGTGGATGCTTTGAAAAGGGAATGCATGGGCCCATCTCTCCACCCCTTCGGCAGGAAGAAACTCATCAGTGACAAAGGGCCATGCCTCGAGTGGTTAAATGTCCTGCAAACATTTAGGCTCCAGCTCAGCTGCAGTGGGATTCCTTGCATGCTTAAAGCAAAGGCAGTGTGTAAATGTTTGAAGAATGCCCCTTTGCTAACTGTAAGAGCACCGGGTACTTGTTATCGCCTTGGACAACTTGGGAACTCTCAAAGAGATGCTACATTCCTATTCACAGAGGTATTCAGCAGAACTTGGATCCCACAGCAAGGTGGACAGTTTCAAAGGGAGAAGATCAAGGGAACAGACCTGTTAGTGAAACGCTAGAATTCACATCTTTTGCTCTTCTACTTCAGAGCCTGTCACCCGAGCCTCGTTCACCCTCAAAAGCCTCTGATGATACATAGTTCTGTTTCGGAAACTCAGAACACTGGAAAAGTATACAGTTTCCAGTCTTTAAAAATATTCTGCAGTTTTTCTTCCTCTAGTCATAATGAGAGAGCAAAGAAGAAAAGAAATTTAAAAGAGATCGTTTGGGGCTTTTCTAAGTACATTCCCTTGTTTAGGATTAGAAGATAATGACTTTTGCTTTGTTGCAGAGCAATTACAGAAATATTTCTATTTACCTTGTATCTTTTATCCTGAGAGATCCAAGGGGTATTTATGAACCATAGGCCAGAATTTTTAGCTCAGGAATGTGTGCAACTGCAAACAAACACTTTCTGGGCTTGCTCAATTCAAACATTTGCACGGAAGAGCATCCAGCTACATGTTCCATTTCATCTCCTTTTAAACAAACAAACAAGAAAACATCCTATTTGCAAAACTGATTTGTAGAAAAAAAATTCATGTGTATTTGGGAAAATACTGAAAAAGTTACACTATGAAAAAACACACTCTGGTAAAATTACATATTCAAGTGTTGTCCTGTTTCAGATTCCATAATAACTATATTTAATTACACCTGTGCATACTAATTTACCTTTACTTTGTCTGAAATAGTTTTATTGCCACAGTACAAGAGTATCTCCCAGGCAACTCACCTGGGGGAGTGGTGACAACTGCTGTTTAATCAGTACAGCAATTAACTCAAGTTCTGCTTAATGGCTGAACATTCAACCCATGGCATGAACTGGAGTGATGTTTAACTCCAGGGATGCAGCAAAGGCAAAAGTTTAAATCACAATCTCGTTTCAGAAGAAAGTCTGATGAAGGTTAAATAAAATAGAAAGATTAAATAAAAGAAGTATCAGATACCAACAAAATTTCAGTAAAGCTCGTTTTCAGGATTTTTTTTTCCTAGTAAGTCTGCTCCTCTTGGCCAAATACAGTAACACAGTTCCCTAAGTGAACTTCCTAAGGGAGGGCTGAGGGTGGGAGGGAGAAGGAATCTTCCTCCCACTGCAAGACTGTTTTACATCCGATGGCTGAAAGAGCTTTCTGCAGCCACACTGCTCCAGAGAGCTTGGGGCACAACCAGGAAAAACCTTCCAAATGCTTCCAGATGCACTGTGAATAACTCCAGCGAAAAACCCACCAAGCCTTCTATCCCGGAGAGGTCAAGAACTGGCTGTGGGCTGGGGAATGCAGCTCTCCAACCCTTCTGGGAAGTATCGGGGCTTCTTATCCAAGCTGTGAATCACAATATAACTGCTGCTGATGAGGTGGGGAAGGGCAATACCGCTCTGAAAGCCTTATGGCCCCTGTTAAACTCTGCAAAAGAAAGGCAGAGAGCCAGCCAGGCATTTAACATCCGGCAGTGGACACGGGTTTGATTGAAATTCTGATTTGGGGCTTGATAGCTTTGCCAGGGACCCAAATCGGGCCTTTTGAGTGTGATGAGAATCCAAGCTGTACTGTGTTCTTACATTTTCTTAGATATCGCTTGACTATTTGCTGTCCTACAACTAGAAGTGAAATCAGACCCTCTTTCTTAACACAGAATACGTTGTTATTAATATTATCATTTGCATGAAAAATACCTAGATAAAGGATGCTATTCATTCCATCAAAAGCTAGGGAGCTCTTAGCTGTCACAATATAGTATTGGAGTTGAACTCTCAGGTGAACTGTTTTTATCTATTCTGTGATATCTGCTGTTATCTGATCTTTTGAATATGAATCACTGCTACAAAGTAATGCTAAACCTCTGCTATTCAGAGGACAGGGCAGAAGATACAATTCAATTTACTTTAAGAGGACATAGAAACATATGAATAGCTCTCCATGTTATTTCTGTGCCATATATAAAGTTCCTTAAATTCGCCACCTTTCTTTTGTGTAAGTGATTTTTCAAGCCTTCCTCCTGAATGCAAAGTGAGGATCAAACCAATTTGTATCCTCTGAAAACAAATGCACTCAAGTCCAAAACAGATGATAAAGTGCCTGCTGCATGCAAAAGGCATGCAAAGCACAAGTGCATTAGGGAGGAAAAAAAAAAGTTGGTGCATTAGTAATGGGCCTGTAGCATTTCTTCTCTGTTCTTTCCAGTTGAAAATACCTTGTGAAAACACGATGCTGCTAAAAACATCTGATTATGTGGTATCAGCTGTCTTAGGGCCCCGTTCAAAATAACAGAGGCAGCCTTCCCAAGTGCCATGGAATAAATACAAGAGTATATAGGTTTTCATCAGTAGGGCTGCTTTAATGCAAAGCTTCACACACAGACACACACTGCTCTTCTACTACACCACCACCCACATGCTGGGCTCTTCAGAAGTATGTGCTCACCATTAAACAGACAGCTTTCCGCTTTCCTAATCTGCTTTGACTTTCCAGGGTGATCTGGCCACACATGGAGTCACTCTGACTCGTCAGTTTACATTCAGCCCTTCGCTTACACCTCTTCCACTGAGGACAGCACTTGCAAGATGCAACCACATGTAATATAAATACAGGGGCAGGAGAGCCCAGGGGCTCCTTCTGGAGAGAGGCTCTTCTCCACGGAGGCTGTGGACATTGCCCTTTACTACCTTGTCCTTATGCCACCAGATCATCCAAACGGAACACTGGGTCCCACCTCTGCTGTTCCTAAGGCGATCCTAGAGCTGAAACCTTGGTGGCGAGGGCTGCTGCTGCAGAAAACTCTCTCAGCTCAAAGGCCTTCAGAGAGGGCAATCAAGTTGTTCAAGGCAGAGGAGGGAGAACATGTTCCAGCTTTCAGTATAAACACAAGGAGCTCTGCTCAGCCAAGCTGAAGTTTTTTTGTCTCCTTTGCAAAGCTCACAGAGGTGTTCCACATGGTGGAACAGAACAACAAGGCTGTTTAGCACCCCGGGCAAAGAGCAAATGTTTATTAGCTGAGAGAAAATATTCCTGCTCAGACATGGCCTGGCACGCACAGCTCTGATGAAAAGTCTCTCCAGCCATCTACATTAATGAGACTGAGCTCTTCCATAAGACTAAAAGAAGCATCTGCTCTACACTTTCATCATAGCTTTTACTCTCTTTTTTCCTTTTTTAAAAAAAATAATATACAAGTTTTTCCATTTTAGGTTTAATTAATCCATCATTTCTACCTGTAGTCATTTGCTGGGTACATAATGGATTTAATATAAAAAGGGTCTGTTCAAAAGTCTCCTTAAAATTTCATACTTAAACTTCTATCCCTTCTTCCATCTCTTAAGAGACTTGAAAATACACTAATTTATTTTAAATGCTTCAAGAAAACATGTATGTGAAAGAAATCTGAGATCAGTTTGACATCCCAAAGCTTTAGCAATGTACAGGTAAAGTAGGATGGACGATAGGTGTCTGTGTGCAAAAGGAGCAGAGATTTCAGGAGCAGAATGTGTTGCAGAAACATTTCATTCTAAAACTATGTACAGAAACTGTTCAAAAATTCTCATGAAGTGGACAGTCAAAGATGCACTCTCCATTGTTATCAGGGCCATAGCACACACACAGTTTCACAGTGAAAATAATCTAAATTTCTTTCCCAAGCAATATCCCTTATTTGTACTTCCTCTCTACAGTACAGGATTACAATGTCCCTCCCACGTGGGCTAAGTGCAACCACTGAATTTGGATGAGTAATGACCAGCTGGGTTGAAATGTCTCCAGTAAAATGTTCCTCCACCACAAAGCATGAAACCTTTTTAGCTTTATGGCTTTTGGTTCAGACTACAAAGTCTACAGATTCAAGAAAGCACCCTATGTCTAAGCCAAAGGCTTGATCTACGGAAAGTTCATGCTTGCTTGGTAACGCAAACAGAGCACGCTATCACCTGGAAGGGACTAAATCACAGAAACAGGGTGACATGAACGAACACCTTAAAAAAAACCCCAGCTGAAATAAAAAACACGATAAATTACCTGTACAAAAGAGGAATCAGCATTCCTCTCAGTAATACTCTAGGTCCTAATTGCATATAACGATCTTGCCAGGTAGCAAGTTACCCATCGGATCTGCCACCTCAGCACAAGAGGACAGATGCTTCTACTACAATATGCAGGTTTTCCTGAGAAAAGTAGGAAAAGCCAGTAACTATCCCAGGCAACTTAAATTCTCTGTCCTGACTTCATTGTCTCCCACCCAAAAAAGATAGGTTACAGCAATTTTCTTCACAAGCAGTCTCAGGGAGAGTCTGTGACCCCAGGGCAGACATTCTGAAAAACCTAAAGATAACTCCTGGATAGAGAAGCAGTGCTACTATGAGATATGTCTTACAGAACCCATATTCCACACCAACTGCCCATGGGACAGCACTTTAAAATCCAAATGGCAAAAAGACCCTCCTCTCCACAACACCTTGCTCTCCCAAATAATGAGGGATGAGACAACACAAGCAGAACACATATCCTTCCTCCCCCAGCCAGGGTCTAAGCGATGCACCTCTGAGTGTCTTCCACAGAATGGATTCCATGGATGGCAGTGCTGGCCATAGGCATTTAACTATATGCAGGCAAGCAGCAATCTGAAATGTGGGAAGTGACCCAGAAATCTCTCCCCAAAGACAAATGCATGGAATTCAACCATGTTATCTATAAAAACTTGGAGACTTCCCAATAACAGGTTAGGACAGCCTTGACATATCTGATGCTTCAGCAAGAGCCCTGTGGGAATGACTCAGACCAGCCTGTGCAGCTGGCAAGCATCCAGCTTCTACACAGAAGATTAGGAGAGTCCCAGGAATTTAGAGGGATGGTAAGGATTAACAACTTCAAAATCAGAGCTATTTTCCCTTTTACAAGGGTGGGAGAGATGACCTATAAAGGCCAAGCAGCCAAAACACATTTGCAACTCTCCAGCTGTAACCTTATGCCTCTCTCCTGGAAGAAGCGAAAAACCTTAAATCCTATACTTAAGGGATGCATGGAATCCGACATGCTTTCCAAACTGCTAGCACACACAGTCCCGTGCATCAGAGAGATTAGCAAATGACTTTTCTACCAAATGAAGGCTGCAAACATGAATCCACTGCAAACATGAGTCATATGATGACAGGATCCAGAAGTTCCTCCATGCTGCCACTCCCCAGAAATTTATATAAAAGTGGGCTCTCTACAACATCACCCACCCAATCTCAGTTCAGCTCTAAATGTTCTACTACCTATAGAATAATTTCTGGTATTAAACTGCTATGGCAGGGGTGTTTTGTATCACTCCAAGTTTGGAAGTTGATTAATAAAGCTTGTCAAACTGGCCTTAGGGAAACAATTGTTCGCTCTCATTATTTATTGATTTTTTAATTTTTTTTTTTTTTTACATATTTCATTACAGCCAAGACCTAGATTTTGAACCCAGTACCTAACCAAAATGACATACCTTCTCTTTTGGAAGGTGAAAAGTAAAGACACCTTTCAGCTGAAAAGCAGTAAGATCTACCTTCACATTAGCGACTCCTCCCTCAGTTCCCCTGCTCTTTGTTTGCACAGCAGGATCAAATCAGGCTAACAGGTTGCACTAGGGTCGCTACCAACCTTATCTTCCGTTAGTAATCCCACATATCTTTAAGAGGCAGGAACAACTTTGGAGCATGTAATTGTGAACAGCCCATGAGCTTAAGTGAGTGAGGTCTGGCATAGGCTTTTCAATTCATTGCACTTCCACCTCTGAGGTACAGAGAAACACTTCTTTTTCTCCACTCCATGGAGTTTCTAAGTGAATTTCAACAGAGATGCAACTGCACAGGAAGCTTCTGCTTTCCCCTCAGTGAGTGGTAGGGCTGCAAATAAACATCTTATATGCTGCTCCTACTTATTTAATCTAGCAGTTCTCCTTATGTTTTCAAGGAAAAATAATATGACTGGGTTTAAAAAAAAAGTAAAGGCTGTGAATTTTTTTTCCCCTCACACAAATATGTATGAAGTCCTTGGATGTTCCCATCATTTTCTGGCCTTGTCTTTAAAGACATTAATATGCTTAAATACCTGGGAATTAGGTTTCAATTACCAGAATCCCCCAGAGGTGTTTTCACTTTTTCTTCTTCATTATGCAAAAAACATGAAGAAAGATCAGGTTTTTTATGAGCCCACCCACAAAGGCACCAAATATGCTGACTCTTAATAACAAATTTGGAAAGGAGAATCTAGTCTTGGTGAATGTATTTTAACGTTTTAAAAAAAATTAAAAAGAAAACCACGAAAGAGGTCCTTTCACTCTGACAGAACAACCACAGGACAGGAATGAAAATAATGTGACTTCCCAGTATCCCCAAAACATCACTCCATTTAATTTCATCGCCTACAAGGCTGCAGGGCAGGTCTAACTATTGCTGCTGCCCTCTTTCTTAAAAAACTTTTGTGTAAAAAAGAGATTTGGCAGCTTCACTTTCATCCTCTTCTCCAGGCAGAAACAGCACCAGCCATCACTCACTACACCTCCCTGGTGTTGAAAACACTGAGCTGGTCACCAGAACAATAATGCAGAAATCAACAGGTGTAGACCCATAAGAGGCAGTTAATGCAATTATTAATAAATACGGCCATTTAGTGAAACCATCCACTTACTTTGTTTACGCTCTAGAAATTTTAGGCCTCCTCGGAAATTATCTTTCATCCTCTGGGAATGGAGTCTCATGGTTGGCTTCAAAGATGCTGGCACAAAGCGCAGACCTTTTGTTTAATTGCCCTCTTTTGAAGCGGAATATTAAGTCAGTTTAGACTGAATATGAAAGGGAGAGGCAATACTGGAGTTGATGGGAATGAAAGACAGTGGTACAAACCATATCTACCCCCTTCTTCTCAGCTCTAATGGTATTAAGGGAAGCATACTTTCCCATCCAGACTCTGCAAATGCTCCAGCAAGAAAGGGGAAAAAAGAATGTTTTGAATGGAAAAAGCACTATCCTTCCCTAAGTTAATTTAATTTTATTTTTTAACATACAACAATATCCACAGACAGTGTATCTAAAGCTGTCAGTCTCAGAAGTATTGGCGCTGGAATAGCTTTACTTTTCAGAAAATATCTGATACTAAGTTTAGACTAAGGCTGCCTGATAAAAACCCCACTGGTAATGTCTTTAAAGAATCAGGGTTTCTATGCAGCAGATGTGTGAAGAATAGACATGTATTTCCATGGATACATGTAAGTAAATACATACAGAAATGCACCACCAACCACACCTCTGTGGACACTAGGGGTTGGTTTGCCCCCAGGACTTAGGACTTTTCCAGCATGCTACAATTTAGTATTTGCATTTGTCAAAAAGAAACTGCCAAAGTGAATAGCTTGAACTGTTTTCATTTGCTGATACAAATTGTTATGCAAACAAAAGAGAATAACTACTCAGAAACTATGGACAGGCAGCGAAGTGCTTTACTTTTGACAAAGAAAACTTTACAGGGAGAAGAAAAATGGTCTGCTTCTTTTCCTGTAACAGCAAAATTTTCTACTCTTTTTAGTGACATTGAAGGCATTGCTTACTCAAAGCTTCCAAAATTTAAATGAAACCACTGCACTGGCTTTATCCAGTTAAGTTAGCAATAATAGATGCTACAAGCAATAAACTTCTAGAATGCAAGGATGTGACTTGCATAGTCATCCCTGTTGAGTGTCCTGAAACTCCTCTTCAAAGACATTGGTGCCGGATTTTTATTTAGTATTTAGAATAATGAAGAAATTATTTTCCTTTCCCTTGTAAAGTCTTCACATCAGGTTAGTTATAGCGGGCTGGGATCTGATGAGGCAAGAGGGCAAAACCCTGTCCTTTACGTTTGGCCCCGGGAAGTGCATGTCATTCCCATGCAGGAGATAAACTGTGGTCCTGAAACGGATGTGCAGCCTGGATTTAGACAGTTGATAATGAGTCATTACATGTAACACACAGCAAAGCACACAGGCCGTGCGGGTCCAAACCACTCTGTGCACGTAGGACAAATGCTTTCTTGGGCAAATACAGAGCTGCACGCTCTTCCCTGCCACGGCAGACAGGGAATTCTCCAGGCAGGCGTAGATCCATACCGTACTGTAAATTATGGCCTGCTATAAATGAAAAACGCTGATTTGGGGATTGTTCACTTTGTTATAATTTTCCACGAGTAATATCCTGCAGGGAACAGCCAAGTTAATACAATGTTTCCACTCAAAAATTGGCAGTGCGAGCACAGCCGATGGGGTGTATTTAATGAGAGTTTGCCGGCTGATAAAATGTTATTGCAGAACGTGCAGGCTAAGGGGAGCCTCATATTTTCCATCCCAGACGAAATGTTAGCCTAGCAAAACCCAGTCACTAGCAATAGCTCTCTGGACTTGTAATACAATGTATAGTTTTACTCTGTTTTAGACATGTTCTGTAATTCATAAGATCTTCCAGCCATCAGAAGCGTACAGATGCCCTTTTGTCTGGTTTATTCTCAAAGGGAGAGGCTTAGGATCTGCCATGGATACGACTCATACCTGCTATTTTCACACTTGGCTCTGATGTGCCACACAAGGTTCATCTGCTCCATCTGAACCTGAGTGTAATTTACGGAGCTAACCACCTCCAGCACGAGTATTTGCTCATCGTTCCTGAACCTACTCAGTATTTTCTCCAAACTTCCTATTTTTGGCACAGGGAGTGAATAATTTGCAGTGAAATGTGAAACTACAGTAATGTACAAAACAAAATCTGGGATTGAGCAACTGAACTGAAAAAAATCCGAAGTGTCAAAAAGCCCCCGCTGCTCTGTTGTGAGCACGGCACGGAGGTAACAGATGTGTGCAGCCCTGAAACCATCCTCTCTGCTCCTCTCCCTACCCTATGCCTACAGCGCTCAGCACTCCTTTTGCATCCATCAGCTTACATAAAGCTCACAGGCTGCTGAAGTCTTAAACTCATGGAAACATAACACGGGAAGAACTCCATTTCACGCTACATCTCCGTGATCAGCATCATGCACAGATGAAGTTTCAACTTCTGCATCCGTCGCCAGATGACAGACCAGTGCATGAACACTGAGGGCTCGAAGGGAGAAGCCAAGTACCACAGGAGCCCCTTGGGCTGGGCGCGGGAGGTTGCACAAACACACGCCAACAAATGTTACAGGGCTCCCCCAGGGAACTTGGGGGAGAGCTGAACATGATTCGAATCGTACGGAGTAACAGTTTTGCCCTAATTTGTACAATATCATTTTGCAGCATAACTGTTTCACATCCAGTGCTGTGCAGAGGAGGAAAGAAACCCCCAAATGCTGCCCTGACATCACAGGCCAAGTGCTTGCTAGAAGCTGCTAACAAACATGTGCGTGTGTGTCAGCATGTGCGTGTAACTCCACAGCTCTTTTCTCCACCCCCGTATACAGCGCAGGGAATCTGCTAATGCTTAAATGGTGGAGAAGGTCGAAGATCTATTGTGAGAAAGCCAACAGTAATTTTGCTGCCTCTCTAGAATACTGCAAACAGCCAAATTGCACAGCTTAAGCAGAAAAATGAAAGTTACACTTTAATTTCAGACTTTAAAGAAACTGTAGGCTTACTGGTCGTAGAATCTGCCACCCGAGGGTACAGACCCACTGTATATTTCCATAAACTGAGGGCAGCAAGTTATTCCTCCACAAGCAGAGCTCCTTCTACATAACGTGACAACAAACTTTCCAATGGTAGAACTGGGATGTCAGAAACATTCTTGCTTACAGGCCTGCCAAAAGCCCAAAATCCCTGCCTTTCGCAAGGACTTCTCCAACTTTCCCTGCGCTCTTCCACAAGAAGAGGCATGCAAACACTTTGGCAAGAGGCAGAAAGATCTCTTGGAAACACTGTGGAAAGCACTGTTCTTGATCTGGAAGCAGGACTTCCTTTAACAGCATGAGGGATGAACCGAGAGGCTTGCTCTCTCCCCAAGTGCCCATTTGCTTCTGGTTACACACACAGAGCTTTGGGGGACACCATGTGCAGCAACCGTGAAGTGTCCCAAAGAGCAGACATAACCAAAGCCTTCAATCTCTGGGCTGCAGGGTGGCATTTTGAAAGATGTTATCTGACCCCCCAGGCTGGTCCCAGGCTCAGTCTTTGCTTTTGGGAACACATTTTTCCATGGAAGAAAGCTGCTAGCGGGGAAAGACCCTCTGTGCTCAGAAGTGGCTGCCTATTGCAACAGCCTTGTTTGGCAGAGAAGGCTGCAGCGTCCCTGCAGCTGTCCTGGGTAGCAGCCAGGGGCTCTCACTGAAGGTGCTTCATCCTGTGTCCAAGTCTTTTATGAGTCCCAGGCTTGCACAAGAGGATTGATGCCAAGTTCAGTATGTTCTTGGTTTTACCAGCTGCCTTTTTTAAATTAAATTAATCCAGATCATAATGGGATGAGAAACTACGAATAACAAGGTGCAAAAGCTTCACTTGATTTTTGTTCAGGTTCCTCAGTGTTTAGCTGGGGATGTTCACTCCACAGCCCAGAGCTTCAGTCAGTGCCAGTGGGTGATGTAGACTTCTCTCTGGTAGGAGAAAGAGGCTAGAAGCATTAAAGTGCCAATCCCATGTAAAAAGCATGGAGCATCTAGCCTGTCCTACGTTAAACTAATGCTAAGTGACATAAAAAGTGAGCATCTCTATGTACTTCACCCCAAAGCTTCCAGCAATTTGTTCCATTACCATAGCTCACACCATTTATTTTTTCAATCAGTTTCATTTTAGACCTCTGTGCGCTACTTTTTCATTCACTGCAGATACTCAGAAACCAGGTACTTTGCGATTTTTGCTCTCTCCACCCTTAAGTCCACTATCGAAAAACATGGGGAAACCCTCAGTGTCAGGGCCTCCCCAACTTTACTTCTCAGACCTCACCACAAATAGACCCCCTGCTGACTGGGCTCACCAGTGAAAACTTTCTTTGCTTTGTAGGGCCCCAGGCCTGAGGGATCTTCCCTTGAATCATATAAATTTCTCGCCCAGCTGGCAGCTTCTCGCCATGATAATCGTAAAAGCAGATTAACAAGCATTCACCAAATTTGAGAAGAAATCCTGAGGATGCTACATGAACCAGCTAGGTTTGGATGTCATGTGCCCTGTCCAAACAGTTCAATCTTAACCAGTGTGGGTAATGGAGTGGATAAACCAGGCCAGCAGTTGAAACGTATCCTAAAAATCACTGAAAAGAAAAAAAAAATTTAATTGCTGGCCTCACACAGTACCATCAATACATGACAGAAAACAAGCACTTGGGTATCAAAGGGGTCATTAAGCCTTAAACTATCCACTTAACAAGAGTGCCAGTAGCAATACTGGTCAAGTCAATGTTTGTGCATGATTACACTTCAAATTTAAATGTGAAGTTGTTGTACATAACAGGATCTGTGGAGACTTGTTTCTCTTTCTAATGGATTTAAATTGCCAATAAAATGGGGCCAGCACAAAGATACAAAACAAGCCTGAAGAACAAACACGCATTTTCAAAACACCACAAAGTTATCAAGGGCATTTCGCGCTGCCGGTCCAATGCACATAATTTAAAAGAAAATATTCAATTAAAAATAAATAAAAATTATGGGGAAGGAGCACTTTTTGAATCAGATCATAGAATGGACAGCCATCACACGGTGCTCTTCTCCACTCTTTGCAGCTATAAGACGCTTTCCTTGCTATGAAGCTTTGTCCAGAGGTGCATATCAGCCCTGAGAGCGCTCAGCCAACTGAAACCTTCTGGTGAGGGCAACAGGCAAGTGGCTGGGCAAAGGAATACATCTATCCCAGCTCAGGAGAAAATAAAGCAAACACAACACAACCAAGACTGGCATCAAGCTCCCTGCCCAAGAAGACGTGTTCACCTCTCTCCTTCATGGCTCAGTCTGGCCAGTTACAAGCATCCTTGTGATACAGTAGTTAAGTGCAGAAGTTGTGCAGCACCTTTTGCAGGCTTCCCAGATATTACAGGGCTAGTTTTAGCTTATAAAGCCCTTTTGTCTTCAGAAATCATGTAAAATCTGCAAAGCAGCTACTGTCCTGAGATTTTGACAATGGACCAAACCCTCTTTCAATGGAAATAAGTTAAGCACTCCTTAGGCCTCTACAGTACTAAATGCTTTAAAAAACAAAAGTAAGAATAGAGACGTAAATATCCCACCTGTTATTCTGGCATGCCGCAGAAAGTAGTGTCGCTAAAAAAACACCCCAAACCCGGCCAAGAAACAACAACAAAAAGCAAACACCCAAACCAGAATTCACTGTGCCATGTAGGTGCCTCGTAAATATCCTCTTTAAGTCTTTACCCGCAGTTGAATTTGGATTGCAGCAAAAAACCTCATTTGTATTCAGTCAAAGGATTGCTGCTAATGCTGCAGAAAAACATAGTGCAGATTAATTCTCAATATTAATGAAAGCAGAATATCCTAAAGCTGTGAACTAATAAATATGCAGTCATGGCTAGTGACAGTTTGCAGACAACACATAGTTCAAAGCTTTAGAAGTTTTTGTTTGTTTTTTTTCCCCCTGTTTTGTTTTCTATTGGTCCACAACCTTAAAACCCTGATAGACTTTGCAAGAAAACGCCATGGACAGATAAATTAATGGGACCTTAAGGAAGTGGTTACACAGTCCTCACCTAGAGAAGTTTTAACAGGGTGAATCATGCCTAACCCAAACACAGCCTCCCAGCTTATCAAGGAGGCTCAAACCCCTTGATGCCAGGCTGGGGCCAAAGAGCAAAGGCGCAGAGCTGGGCCAGCACACAAGGCTGCGAGCGGGGCCAGGAGCCATGGGGCAGGCAGAGCCTTCCTCCTGGCATGCCCGGACAGCAGCTCCCACATGGGCATCACCCGCCCGACAGCAGTCCCAGCGCAGCGTTTGGCACTCGAGGGTGCCCACACACTTCTTGGAAAGTCAGAGGCAATTAATAATCTCCCCAAACCAGTGGATTTTATGGCAGTTTCCAAACGTGCACACACAAACATTTTTTAAGACCTCAGCACTTACACATCGCTTTGGCTTCACCCAACCTTTGTTTTACAGCTAAGAAAACAAAGTCTCTTTAGTACACACACGTTGTATTGCAGCACATAATTCTTGACAATGCACAATTAGTTGGGGTTGGAGGGGTGGGGCTTAGACCATATCAAATCTATACAACAGTGCAGACAATTACAATACACAGATCCTTATTCTATAATCCTCTTTCGACTATTTCATGGGAAATCCATTATTCTGATCCCTATACAGTCAAGTCAAACCCATCCAAACAAAACCAGGACCGAAGCTCTCCCCAAAATCCAGAGCTTCTTAAGGATTTGATACTTGAATTCAGGTAATTTTAGCTGCTCCTTGGTGTATCTTTTTCTTGGGCATACTTCTTCCAGCACTTATTCTGAGACACTAAGCCGAAATCCCCTGCTTTATCTGCAACAGATTATGATGTCCATGCAAAAGTCCTCACTGCAGTCACAGTGGCCTGAAATAAATACCCAAAACAACAAAAAGCAATTGGAAGACTATGGCATAGGACTGCTCTACAATGAATCATAAAGGACAAACTTTTTTTTTTTTAACAACAACTCCTTTACACATGACAGCTTAGACTGGGAGCAAACCTGAAAGACTTGCATCCCTGCTTTTGAACATTGCTTTTCCTGGCTGTAGACCCAGGTCTGCTTTCAGACCTGAGCACAGTACCTCAGCATTTCAGCAGGGCTGCAGAAGATTTACCTAAGGGTAGAATGTGACCTTATGTTTTCGTATCACAGTGCTGCAGATACCCACACTGTCTCCTCTTCATACCTGTGCATGTAAAAGTACTGTTAGCTTTAGATAACAGCTGCTCATGCAGCCACCTGCAGCACAGGTAAATGTTTGCTATTCCTTCCTAAAACGAAAATATGCTAACAAACTTGCCTGGCTTTCAGAAGCCTCTGGTGTTTAACTTAGTCCATAGCTAAAGCAAGCTCTCTCTCCTTAGCATGACATGTTGCATACAATCAGGAACCACAGCAAGGGAACACATGCATTTTAAACTAGGAGTGGTAAGCATTATAAATAAATCTGGTGCAATGAAATACGGAGTCCATGAAATGACTTTCCAAACCTTGGGAAGCCTTCTGTCCCTGACATCAGTCACTCACTCTCACTTTGTGCACAGACTGAGTTATGGACAAAATGCCGTTTTCAGGTATCAACCCCTCCTACCACCACATTCTTTAGGCAAGGCCCTGAACTTCATGTACTGAAATAATGCCACTGCCTTTAATTTTAAAATTCAAAAGAGACTGTCCCCTCAATGTCTCTGTGAGCAGACGAACAAATAAATTCCCTACCTGGTTAAACCACTATGAACGGTGAACCCAGTTCCTCTGCCGCTGGGAGCTCCTTTCAGATAAACAGTCATCAGACTTCTAAGCTTTTCTGCCTCTACATCTCCAAAAGCATTTTTAATATGCATCTCAAGCAGCTTGTTAAAAACCTGCTAGTGCTGGAAAGCATTCCCAACATAACACCGAGTTTATCATCAGAAGAGAGTGATTAATTAGATATCAGGCAGACAGGCTGGATTTTTGAAGGTGGATGTATATTTCTGAGATAAATCACTGCCTGCATTCAATTTTTGCTGTAGTACATTTAAAGCACTACATACAAATCACAAAATATATCATTAAAAATTCTGCTTTTGACTACAAACTGACTTCTTTTTGTTGTCTCAGGCAAACTATCACACATGTTACATGTCTGAACACCTTCACTACAAACCTATTCATTTAATACAGTACTGGAAACACGCATTAAATATCTTTCATGCACTGGACTCCCCTGGCACATTTGTACCAGAATGAAATTGAGTTTCTGAAGAAACTTTTTGAGGACCCTCTCAATCAGTTTTTCTTATCCTTTGCACAGCACCACAAAGGTGCTGTTTCCAGTCCCAGGATACAGTCACTATTGCTGCCTTTAACTCAGTGAACTTCCAAGTCCTTCTGGCATTTGTTCAAACAAAACATACTGAGGCTGTAGGATGGTTATCAAGTACAAACCTGCTCCACCATCCTAAAGTAAGAGCGACAGTAAAGATAGTTACCAAGAGAGAGAATCCATGAGGAAGATCAGAATGGGGATTGCTGAGAAGGAATATCATCTTAAGTGCTGTAGGTTATACCACGGTGAAGGTGTAAAAGGTAGAGGTTCAGAAATCATCCAAAACTGATCTTTCAAAGTTTGTGCCTACCTGACCCAGGCTATGAAGGGAAAGCTGCCTTACAAGCAAGCATGGCTTTCATGCAAAACTTGTGAAATTTCAAAGGCATTTTAATGACAACCTATAGCTTCACCAGGGCTTGGGTTCAGCTCTGAACATTCAGCTGTGTAAGAAGCAGGGTCTTCTTACACCTCAGTGTCTTAAAATGAAAACTCAAATAGGTTTACACTATTTGGTTCAGACTAGCTTAAAACATTTCCTAGTCTTTCCTAGTCTCTTGCCTCCCCTAAAACAATTACATTTTATAAATTAAATAATTTTATAAAATTTATAAAATTATAAAATTACATTTATAATGTACCACTCTAACATCTAATAGACAACAAAACATCTTTATATGCACACCCCTCAACACAGATTCCTTTCTATATCAAATACAGGTGATGCACAAACATAATATGAAACCTTGTCCAAAATTCAAAACTATCCATAAATCAAAACTTCTGATACTTCCAGTTACCCATCACTTCCCTTTCAATCATTTTCAGTGGCTCATTGTAGAGAAATGCCAAGTATCTGCCCTCACCAGTCACACCCTACAAAAGTGTCACCACTGGAGCCTCTCAAAACCATCACTCCCTTTTACAATGTAACTTTTGTCACCTGTAAAACAAGACTCTTGAACCTGTACGAACTCTAGCCCCATACAGAACTCAGCTGATTTCAAAGGGATTGCACATATACTTGAAATAATGCATCTGTCAAAGAGCCTGCTGAATTAGACCTATTGCTATTTATTTCCATTAAGAACTCTTCTCAACTTCTGAACAAATTCATGCTCTCCTTCCACTGTAGCATTCACCAAGTGTGAAGTTCCCTCTCTCACTTTAGCTACATGCACTTTAAAAATCTGGCTAATGTACTTTTACAAGTGCTACATAGACGGGAGCTGCTTCAGTACCAGGTGGCATAGCAGTTGCTGTGGTAACACCATTTTTTCTTACATGATAAAACAAGAGTGCCAGAGGCTTCTATAAACTAAGAATTACATATTAACAGATCATCTCAGGCCTGTAGTAAATATTTCTCAGGAAGAGAGAGAGAGGTGTATGGCACACACACACACGTGCTTCTTTGCAAGAGCTCCCATGCAAAAACTTTGGCTTCAACACACCCAGTGTGTGAGTGAAATGCCACTCAACTCCATCAAGTTCATTCCAGCAAGTTTAGAGATATCTCATTTTTGCTAAACCAGGAGACCACCGCTTTGGCTGGCCGAAAACAATGCCTGAAGCCCCAGTGCTTTATACAGCCTAAAGAATTCACTCATATTAATCACATCCAAAAATGTACCTAGAAACAATCTTTTAGGAAAAGAAAGTGGAAGGACAATTACCAGAATATGCTCTTATTAGACTTACTTGCCTCACCCAGGCAAAAGACTCATTTCAAGTTACAACACTGATACCATAAAATCCTGAGATGTGGTTATCATCTTACCTTCTGTTTTGGGAGAATTACTTTTCGGCATAGTGTTCATATAACACAGTGTGGTATTCCATACCAGATTTTCCTTTTAAACTAGATGAGAAGAGTTTTCTTAGGCAAATAAAGTAATAAAAAACCCTGAACCTGCAGTGGCAGGCAAAATATCCATGGACTTCAAAGGGATATGATGCCTACGGTTTGCTGGATTGAGCCTGAAGAGAAAATGCACGTCCCTGCTGCAGTGTTACTGTAACTGAGAAGCAAGAGTTCCAGATTTTCTTCTCTCTCCTCCAGCTCTCCATAATTTTACCTTTTCCGTAAGTTTCCATGCATGTAGCTGCAACGCTTTTTTTAAAAGTTCCATGTTCTGAAGCTGGGGAGCAAAATCATTTTGAGGCCCTCCTCGAATTCCACTTTACTACCCACTGTCAAATACATCACGAAGGTGGACATGGAGCAAGCAATTTTATCGATGGGCCATTCAAGATCATTAATTTAAGAATTATATTTTTCTGGGGTAAAGCACTCCTGAAGCTGTATAGGTGGACACTGGACAATATATTCCCCCAAGATACCTTCCTACCTCTATCACCACCCCCTAAAGAAAATAAAGCAAATAAATATGGGCAAGCAGTAACTCTAGGATGACAGACCTTGTGTCTATTTAGCACATTTCTATTCCCCTCCTTCCCAGAGCACAAAAATGAAACTCCACCTGCAGGCAGGTAAACCATCTCCTCCTTTCTATCCCATGCTGCAGAGGTGGAGAGTCCATGTTCAACTCTTCATTAAGCTTTGCATTATCAATGCATCTGCACTGGATATGTTGAATATCAGCAACGAAACATCAGAGATGAAGCAATTCACTGCTTGACTAAACTAATGACATATTTTCCTGCTCTCCTCACTGCATTATCAGTGCAGTATTAACAGCTGTGGTGCTTAATGCACTGTTAAATACCCTGCACTATTTATTTTCTTGCAAAAGAACTTCCTTCTCTTCCCACTTTGGATTAAAGCCCATTTTGCATCACACCACGGCCAGTAATTTATCTAACCAATCATGTGGAAGGGATGAGAGGAATAAAAAGGAGATAGGAAGGTAGTAGCTGTGAAAACAATTTGAAAGGAACCATACATTGACACAGCTTGTAAGTTATAGACAAAATTTAACTGCTTCGGCACCTCTTTTTTAAAATGGAGAATTAATGCTTATGAAAGTAATTAAGCCTTTTTAATGTTCGTGTTCTAATAACTGTAATGACAAAAACTCCACAGTGAAAGCTACCAACAGAGTAGAAATACAGTAAACTTAAACTATTTTTTAATTTTCATACAAACCACACACTGGTATTGCCTATTTCTGCTGACCTAATGAGCACCTGGCAGAGGTAATGAAAAAGTGCCTGTCCTCTACACACAGGAACCTCAGATGTAAACTCACCTCAGCCCAAGCCAGGTAAGGGATCTCTGGGCAGCTACAGCAATTGTGGACCTGAGTCATTAATTTTTAGCTGACAGTATTTTTTATTATTTATTATTAGAGTTATTACATCTTCAGAGTGAAAGTCTTATTTCATGAAATTACATAAACACAATTGATGGTAGCAATTTATTCCAGGACCTGAAGACATTCACAGGCAATCTAATAATGGATGGAATCATTGTTGACAATTTTACAAAAGCTTTTATCAGAGTCTATGGGCCATTAAGCCCAACAGTGCGATTACCAGTACGATATCATCTCTCTCAGTAGTACAACGTTGGCCCACAACAATCCATTTTCTAACCCCCTCTGTTATAATCAGTCTGTTTACTCAGAAGTCCTATGTTTGCTATTTCTGAAACGATCCAGTCTTTGAAACTGTATTTTAGTCCACAGATAGGATTCAATAGGTGCCATACTAAACCAGAATAAAATAGCCCTTCTTTCAAATTCCAACAACCAAGTCAAATTTTCTCTTCATAAGTTGAAATACAAAATATAGATGTTAGCTAAGCATACCTGTATTCAATTATATGATACAGGCAATACAATAAAAGAGGTAATATTTCTCTCCAGAACATCAAAGGATTCAGTTCTTGACCCGAGTTTGTCATTGACACCCTTCCATGCCCTATGCTGTCAGGAATTAATTTGGCTCATAGTAACTAATGACCAGACAGAAAAGAAACAGAGAAGGTGTTAATTAGCTATTTTTACTCTTAATTCACTGAATAACATGTGCTCGTTGATGCAAACCAGACTGCTGCTGTTCAAATCAAGATGACCCTCATTTAGAAAAAGGGTCTGTTCTTCCTTTTTTGCACATGCTAAGTCTTTCATGTGTCAGCGAGAATTATCCACACACACTGATGGGAGCATCTTACACACTGCTGAACACAAACTTCCTTGGTGCTGGATTAGTTCACCTACCACAGACAACTGCGATAAACTGATGCTGCCTAGGGGATCTGCCTCATTAATGAGGGAAAGAGAGGACAAGAGCAGATCTGAAATAATAAAATCATTAACAAGAGCACCTTGCAGAGCTTATTAGGTAGGAAACAGACTGACAATACCATTGTTCAACACTTAATTACTTTTTGAAGACCAGATGGAAATAAGAGAGCATTTCAGTGGTCACCCTTTCAAATCTCAAACAAAAAGACAAATATCAAACTGACCCATTAACTGGGCATGTATCCTAACACAGATGTTTTAAGAAATAACAAGATCCTATCAGGTAACTGAAGATGCTCAAGTTTCGATTTCACCTCCTACTGCAAGACTTCACTGCAAGAGGTTAAATTAGGAACTACAAATTACTTTTACACTAAATTAAAACTGCTGCAACTCAACTACTAATCCTTACAGGTAGGTGGAAGCTGAACACACAACATAAATTCGTCTTTCATGTTTTCCTTTCCAGATCTGCTGTGAAATACTTGTCCCTGCTCCTACTCTCGAAGACTGAACTTCTGCCATTAATTTTGGGGTAGTGATAACGGCATCAGTATCTACCCAGATGGTACAAACATGACAATAAACGCAAAGTGTGGAGCTGATACCACCTTGCAAGCACCTCACTCAGTCTGCTGCACAGACACCAGCTCAATTCTCATGTTGACCTTCCTCTGCTGCACAAGTGAAACTTCAAATGGAAGCCTGTGCTCTGTCCCCAGCATGTTTGGGTACACAAGGACCAGCCAGAAGGGGTTTTTTTCATTAGAAAGCCAAACACCAAACGGTCCATTTGTACAGGCAATCAGTGCCCTGCCGGCCATTGTGTCTCACTAAGGACAGTCTCACCATTCTGATACCAGTGAGAATTCAAATATGGAACCTGAGGTGGAAAAAACTCTCTTCCTGGGCATAGTTCATCTTCTGTTCACGTTACCACAGGTCTTCACTAGGAAAGACCTGGATTGGTACCTGAGAGAGGGGAGATGTGACTGTTACTAGGTTTTCCGACAGCCTGGTTTTTGGGAGTGTTTTCAGAGCCAGACTAAGGGAGAGAAATCAAAGTCACACTTCCACCACTTCCCAACTCTCATCAAATGCCAGGGGCCCCATGTCCTGCACACTGCTCTGTGGTGCAAAACCCATGTTCATGTGGAAACCTAACAGCTTCAATTATGGTCTAGCTGTGACAAATCAGCTTCCAGAGTGAGGATTTTGCCAACTAACACTTCTGCTTCCAAAAAAATTGGTTTGTTTTGTTCTGGTTTAATCGGTTTTTCACTTGGGGTTTTCTGTTTGTTTTTAATGGGAAAGAAAATAGAAGGCATGTACTTGGTGCTGAACTAGTCTGAAGAGCAGTAAAACAAACTGAATCCTGTTCAAGAAGTGAGAACGTCAAAATTCCATTCATGAGAAACAGGTTGCCATAAAAATGGAGGAGAAAAACCACTCTACTCCTGTAACAGCTTTTGACTAAAGGCACTTACTGTTCAGCAGTTTCCAAAACATCGTGCCAACCAGTCACTCAGAGACTTGAGGATACCTCCCCCACAATTTTGTGGGGGAAGGCTTCCTTGTCTTCACGTACCCAGTAGATGATCTGTGAACCTTCAGATTTAACACATGAGAAGCAAATTTGTCAGACATCAGTCACATCTGCTCGTATCACAGCCGTCCCTTCCCAACAATTAAAGGAAATGAAGAAGGTTTTATTTTTCTCCCAGCTTCTAAAGTTTGTGCAAAATTCACCACCAATGCCTTCACGTAAGGGAACCGTAACTTTCACTCTTAGAAGAGAAGATCTGATACCTTCATTATTTTGAAATTCTCTTTTATAAAACAGGTATTTTTTGTGTCTAATGCACATTTCATGCTATATTAACTGAAAAAGTTGGAAAGAAACATGATAGCAAAATTTTTTCCTGCATAGAGCAGATGATCACTTGGCCAGTAGGCCCCAAACCTTACCTATTCTCCATATCCCCTTCAACCAGAACTACTTATTGCCTTGGATAGTCCAGGGTGTATTTTCGTAAATTATCGACAGGTATGGCAGAGTAGTAAAGTGACGATACATTTTTTTTAAATACTATTTTCACAACACCAAAACCGTCTGGGATTTTTCAATTTGATAATATAGCTACTTAAAATTAAGACAAGCTACAAAATAACAATGTCCAGAAACAAAGGCCAAGAAGACCCTTTCTTCCTTGCCTTCTGCACTGAATTGCAATGCTCTCATCCCAAGTCCAAACGCAAAGCAGAAGCTGCAGGTGACCCACGAAGCACATCCCCTTGGGAACACCACGGACAGCACATAATCCATAAACACGTCCGAGAAAAGCAGTTTCCTGCACCTCTGGTTATGCACGTCCATGGGAGTTGATGGCCAAGTAAGACACGAAGGAAAGCTAAGACTGCAGCAACTGCAAATATTTGGGAAACACCTGCCTGAGAACTGCCTGCTACAATTACAGAAAATAGAGGTGCCCTTGGCCAGGTGACTTCTTTTTCCTGTTAAGTACCTCTTTGTAGAAAATTCACAAGAAAACGTAAGTGTAGAAGATATAGCACAATGCCACCTGTGCAAAACAAATGTGCACCTCATTTTAATGTAAGCTCTGGTTAAGTGGCTTGTGTTGAAATGCTACCTAGCATTCCAAGTGTAAACCAGCTTAATCATATCTATTGAAAACCACATAATAAATAACATGAAATATGCAGCATGCCATCCTAATTGCAGAGGTTGTCTCACTTACTAGAAGTCATTTATTTATTCAAATGACTTGAGCTACGTGATTCAATCTGAATCATGGGAACTAGTTACTGATTTGTGCAAACAGCCTCTTACTTCCTTGCTAAAGGCATTGTTGAAATAACTGACCCAACTGCTAGAACAAGCTTCTTCCTTGAACCCTGCCTCCTTCTTTAGTCTTACCTCCTGAGTGAACTTCAGAAAACTTCATTGTTCTACAAAAACATTGTGAACTTAATTTAAAAAAAAAATAATTCCAATGTAACAAATTCATTAATGCAATGGAAAAATTGGTATTTTCAAGATTAAATAATTGCTTAGTAATAGGGAACTGCACATGCAGCCATAATTTCACTTTGCAGAACTGAAGTACACAGCTCTCAAGAAGAAACATCCACTGCCTCAGATGTGAATCAATCTCAACTTTCAGAATTGCACATATGTCTGACATCTTAATGGGGGGAGGTGGAGTGAATGCATATCCCCAGACAGAAGCAGCTACAATGTTTTGGGGTTTTTTTTGGTTGGTTGGTTTTAGGGGGTTTTTTAAAGTTAGGCCTTGCAAATGTGAAAATTGCTACCATAACTGTGCTGCAGCTACATAGAAAGCGTAATTCAGGAAACAATTTCAGACTTTACATCTGCTTACACCCAACCTTGATTTGCAGCTACTGTCTCACACTGCTGTTATTTCAGGAGGTGCCGGGGCTTCCCCGGGGCAGCGGAGCAAGGGGCCAGGCATGCTGAGCCCTACCACAGGCAGCGAATGAGCATGCTTCAGTCGCCAGGAGCCAAGCCAGATGCATGCCACCACAGGTCACCTCATTCCAGGCTCCAGACAGCCTCCATCAAGGGACATGTCCCCAGGGAAGGACACACAGAAGAGCCTTCAGGAAAGGGAAGGAACGAAGGAATGATGCTCCGCATGAGACATTTTTTCAAAGCTTGCAAATAAGCCCCACGTAGGATGTTGGCTACCTTCAACTCCAGGCAGTGTTTATCCTCGGCTTGGGCATGGGGTGAGAGGCCAAAATACTAGCAGCCAACTTCATCAGTGGCCAGATGTGTTGCCTCAGGCAAGCATTCAAAGTCTCTGTGGCTTCGATCCCTTGACTCATGATAGGTAAAACAGTACTTTTGCCTATCTAGGAAAAGTGCTGTGCGAGCTCACAGTGCCCCAGTGCCATGAGCAGCCAATTTCCGGGGCTTTCCTGGTTATCTTCGTGTTTACTGCAGAATCTGGTGATGGGAAGGCAGGGATTATGCCACCATGTTCTGATTACCAAACATACAAACCCCGTTCCCACAAAGTGATAATTTTCTTCTTATAAAAGCCAGAGCTAAAATACTACTATCCTGTCATCAAGACAGCTGGTTTATATCCTCTTCTCCTTCCCTCCACCTCTTCCCCAGAAAACATCCTGTCTGACACGGTCCCTGCCGACTCATCCAACCCCACTGGTCTCTGTGCCCAGGAAGGAACTGTCTGTGCTGGCAGAGTGGTTCTGGCACAACTGCCTTTGCTGGCCCTGAATATTTTTAGTTTTTCAGTTTGGGATGGAGGGGGCTGGCAAACCCCCCACTTTTCCAAGGAGCTGGAGGATACTCCCAGGGAGGCTACCCACCCTTCACACGGCACCTTTGCAAGGTCAAGCAACCAGAGAGAGGTAACCGCTAGACAAGAAGGCTTTTAACCCACCCCAGAAGCGTTGCTGGCCCTCGGGGCATCGCTACTGCTCGGCAGCGTCACCCTGCCCGCCCAGAGCCCCGGCCCGCCTGCTCCGGCACCTCCAGCAAGGAGCCTGCAAGCCTCGGGCTCCTCCTCCGGGACTCAGCAAGGTAAGGTGAAGGCGCCAAACACGCGGAGGCCAGGGAGGCAATGGATACCGAGCTTCTTTTAATTTAAACATATTTATTTATTTCTATTTCATCATTTTTACTTTTTCATTATTTCAATTGATGGAAATAGAAAAAAGTGATCACAAGCATTTTGGACTTCATTTATCTGAATGTTCAGAGAGATCAGAGCAGAACTATTAATGTGTACACAAATGACAGCTTACCCCACTCCCAAAACCTTCATTTTTTGAGCCAAGCTCAGCTAACATGCCTTGGCCAAAACCTAAGTGGGAGAGAGGTATAAGAAAATCAAGTGGTATTCTGGTATTTTCAAAATAAAGCTGCAAATTTTAATTTCAAACAACATTTCATTTTGCTTCTTACCCAACTTGAAAAGAAACGGTCTCAGGTCAGATTTGATCTTCCAGATTACATTAAAACAGGGCTTTTTCCTTGGTGTTTTGTTGCTGGGTTTGTTTTTTTTTTTCTGTTCACTTCACTTAAACCACCCCTGACATACTTGTTTCAGTATGACTGGAAGTTATTCTTTTTTTCTAGGGTTTTTTTTCCCTCTTCAAACACTGAAACAAACAAAAGCCACCCGTGATTCAATGCACTCTGCTAGTAGAACATGCATGTGAACACGTAGATGTTTACTTTCATGTACGCAGATGTGCTGCGCAGCCGAAGGCACGCTGGCAGCAGGAGGATCCCTGCACCTGCCTTGCGTGGATCTGTCAACAGGCAAAACACACTTTGCATTGAAGCTTCAAAACCAAAGCTCACACATCCCTATGGGATCCATAAATCCAGCGCTTCTCCCTCCTAACTATGCCTTCTGTTCATTAAAAAAATAATTTTTAAATGCTGTGGTGTGGTAGCACTCGCACTTGTTAGCTCAATGGCCAACCCACACAGCCGCATCTTTTCGCTCTGGTCATCAGAAAAATTTCCTATTTAAACATACGATCTCACAGGTAGGTTTCCCATGTTTCTTCCTTTGAGCAACCCTCAATAACATTAAGCAGAGAGCACAAGACCCATACCTACACATTCTCCCTATAAGACAAACTATAAAGTTGTGTTGCAGTTCCTAATAAATAACCATCTTGCTTCAGCAGAAATAGACATTTATTTTGGTCCAACTCCTCTGTACAGAGCATAACATCTTTTTTTTCTACATTTCCTTTAAGAATGACTTCTTCTGCACACACTAATGCCAAATGTTCTGTAACTATTTCTGAAATCTAAAAAAAAAAAATACACTATTACTCAATACTGTTAGGTCAGCAGAATTCAGCCTTAAAAAAGAAAGCCTTGCAATTCTGTTTGCCATAGGTGGAAGTCAAGAAGTAACATAACCAGAATGGACTGAAACACCACTAGGTCTCATACTGTACCCACTAATAGTGTTCCTGGAAGTTCCCGGAAGAAGGGGCACAGGAGAAGGTCAAATCCATATGTACTTAACAGGATCAATGTGTACTGTGTTAAGCTGAACAAAGACTGTCAAAGTCCACACAAAACATCAAACAGTGGATTTCCACACTGTGTACCACTAACCCCTGGAAAAATATAATTCACCTAAACACTTTCTACCAACACCTAGGCAATGCTGGTAAACCCATGGTGGAGGCCTTTCATGTCCTCATGCATTTCATGAGCTCTCCAAAGCCATCAGGTATGAACAGCAGCAGTCCTCAGGAATGGAGGACTTCTGATAAGTCCCATCATCCAACACAGCTCTTATACCACCCTCATCACCAGAGCCATGTGGCACTGTATTAGCCTTGTTTGAAGGGCACATCCCAGTGCTGAGGGCTCCCTCATCATTATCCCTGCTCCCCTGCCATAGAGCTCAGCATCACGCAGCTCCTGGCCATGGCCCCTCTCACAGGTGCTGGGTGAAGCACTGCTCAGGACCCAGAGAGGTGAGTTCTGCACTTAGAGCAAGATGTGTTGCTCAAGCTAACCTTGAGGTGAGAGTGAGACAGGTGACTATCCCTGTCAGCGCAGAAACTGCTGCTCGAGTGCTCATCGCAGGCTACACACCTCCTACGACTGCCACAAACCAAATGCAGGAATCAAAAAGTGAGAACGATTCTTCCACTGAGGAGCAAATAACAGCTCTGCTGCACTTCCTAATAACTTTCCCTTTTTGATAAAACGAGCAATTTCCCAGCCAAGTTGAGTGTGATTCCTGTGCCAGATTCCCGAGCCCTGACTGGCAGAAGTTCATTTTCTGCTAGTAGATGCTCAAGGAGAGCAGTACAGCAGAATGGGGGTTTGAGAAATTATAAACACAATTAGAAGGTGCCCAATGCAATTCAGGCATTTCCAAAATGACAGTTAATCTATCTAGCAAGTAATAGTTTTAAAGAATTATTTTGACTAGTCTAGATTTATAAAGGTTTGTCAGCCAGGTCACCCCAGGAAGTGTTCCTAATATAGAGCAGCCAGAAGATGCTTTTGTGAGTACAGCCAGTTCTGGCTCCCTGAAATAAAGTTCTACAAGTCAAATTTGTGTTACGCAAACCCTTTTTCAATACAGATCCAAGTCTAACATGAGATTTAACACAAGTTCTCGTACCCGTAAATGTCAGTGCTTATAACATAACACGCTGACACCAATTCTGAGTATCAGTTCTTTCTGGGATAATCCACTCACATACAGAGTGTGACTCTACTCTCTGATGCACACATACTACTGAAACCTGGACTAGAGCAGGAGTTTGTAGCAACATCAACAGTTTCTATGCAAAACCATTCCATGAAGGTACTGTCATCCTCCCTAAAATGAAATAAACCTTCCACTAGGCTTGTTTCTGAAGAACTATTAAGCAAAGGCAGTTTGTGCTCAAGGAAGATAAGGACACCTTCTGAAGGAACTGGTTTGGCTAGTCAGCTATCTTGCTGCTAAAGCTAGCATATCCCAGTGATTTCAGTGATACATGGATACCTAAATGCAAAAGTCAGCCCTGAGGACCATAATGGCATTGTGCGACACTCCCCAAAAGTCTCTCTTTATAAATTAACAAATAAATTACAACGGACTACTCTGATTGTAAAGTCTCCAAGGCACTGATCTTGATTTCCTATTTATCTACAAATCTCTTAATATACTCTTGATGCAAGAAATAACACATTTGTATTTACTAGCACTTTAGCATCTAGTTTGCTCACCATACACACACACACTTTGCTGAGAGGCCAATCTCTCTTGTAAAATTTTGCACATAGTCACTGTATTTTGCAGATTGACTGAATTAAGGAGATGACTGCTAGCATTTTACCTTCCCTTCCCTGCTCTTAACAATGGGATCTGGGTTTTGTTCTTAAGCATTAACACTGAGGCATTAGAATAACAGCAGCTCTACACTCAACACTATTTATTTATTTCTATTATCTCACCAAACTGGGCCATATCAGTATCTAAGTCTCCATTTCTCCAACTGCATTTACCATCAAGACTGCAGAGATTTATTTTAGTTTCCAAATCCAAAAATGTTTGGTCATTTACCAAGGAGAATAAAAAATAATAAATGGTTGCACAGACAAGACCTCACATAATAAATACCTACACAAACATAACTAGCTCCTGTCCACATAGAAAATTCCACTTGTGTCAGTGGTAATACAGACACAGGAATGAGAGAACAGTGTACCAGCTCTCCCAGGATTGTAACAGGAGTATGAGACATCCTTCACCTGGTACCAGGTAGACAGAGAGCACTGTTGATTCCTCAGCCAAGCTGTGGATGTATGGGCAGCCCCTTGCTCCTGGGGGGAGGCCCTTCACGTCCTCATGCATTTCATGAGCTCTCCAAAGCCATCAGGTATGAACAGCAGCAGTCCTCAGGAATGGAGCAAGCACAACTCACAGGCGTCTCCTGCCAGATCTCTGCTCCACCGAGCAGTGGCCAGGTTACACTGAAGTGCATCTAAAAAGGCATTGGATGCTTGCATGTAACTGGATCAAGCTCGGCACAATCCACACAGACTCATCTACTCGTACACACCTGCCACAAGCGGGCACAGATTAAAACACGGCGCAGAAACTACAAGACAAGGTAAAGGGCAGCAGTACTCAATGTAAGTACACGCACAGCCCACAGGTAAACACTGCACACATATTAGACAAAGGTTTTTCACTTCACGTGGACACGAATACTTCAGTATCCTTAAAGAACTTAGTCCTTTGTATAAGAGTCCCGGTACAGAAAGCTACCACAGGCTGCTCCAGCAGCTCCCGAGCTGCCCAGCATGCCGGTGTGCACACTCCCGACACGGAGTGCACACTCCCATCCCACAGAGGCTGCAGCTACAGATCAAAACTAGAGATATAAAACCAATATACAGCAACAAAAAGCAATTTGCTGAACCATAGCACTGTCACCGAGCACTGGCACACAAAAAGGACATGGGTCAAATGCATCCAGCATAAGTGGCATGCCAGCTATCACAGGTATTTATCTCAGGTACCACCAAGCAGGCCACCTAGGGTAATCCGGAGGAAATCCGGATTAGTTCCACTGTGGTTAATGTGGGTCAACATCAGAGCAGGTAGATAGAGGTGGGCATTGATCCCTGTGGTGAGTGTACTTCAATTTTGAGCAATGCTATTTGGCTCTGGAATATGCTCAACTAGGCTTCTTTTTTGTATCTTAATGACTACAATGTTATAACAAAACCAGTTTTCTCTCATCCATATTCAAGAAAATTAATTCCACAATTTTGGGAAAAGACACTATTGTATTTAAATTTCCATTCAAACGCTATGTTGATCAGGTTTTATAGGCTGATTTTGATGTTCTTCTAACAGCTGCCCAAGCACCTTTTCTTTTTTTGAGACATCTCCTTTTGGTAATAGAATAGATCAGGTTGAAATTTTAAAAAGTGCCATTTCACATGCAATTTGAACTTGTAAAAATCCACAAAACTTAAAACTCAGAAGTGTTGCATATATTTATAACAGCACGTTTACGTTCAGCATTACTCTGAATTCCGATGCTAGGTCCTACCATTTGACCAAGGAGGCAGTCCCCAACATACACTGATCCTCTACTACCTGTTGGACCTGTTGCTTCAAATCAATATCTCAAAATTCTCAGACGCTGCTTCATTTTGTACCTCTGAGTAATTTTCTTGCTTATCTTCAAGTGTGGGGAGAACTAATAAAGTCCAATCAGTTGATTAATGCTTTCTGAAGAAATCCTTCTGCCTTCACCTCTGCCACTGAGCCTCCAGCTCTTACCAGAGGAACAGTTACTTGCTGATACAACATCCCGAGAATAACCTCTATTGGGTTTATCACGTAGCTGATGATTATTTAGTAAACCTCAAAAAACTGGCAACCTCCTAAGCTTATGAGACATAGAATTAAACATTAAAAACAAGGTATTTCTCCCCACTCTTTACATATTCTACAGGGCATGTGCACCTGAGACTGCATCTCAAAAGACTCAACACAGGCAGAGCAGATGGGAGGCACTTTACTTCTCACCAGCTTCAAAGGGGGAGGAAAAATAAATAAATAAAAAGAAAACCGGGAAAGAAAAACTGCCCGTGTTACATCAACAACAGGTATGAACTTGATTTCTGGAACAAGAGAATCTTTCCGCTTTTTAAAGGTTGTGCAACTAGTTCTTTTGGATTGGGTGTTCCTGACTTTCAGGGAGGCTTTACAGTCCACAGTCACGAAAGACTAACTCAGTTGCTCTAAGCCATGCAATCATCTCTTCTAGAAAGTAATAGTTCTCTTCTCCCGCTTTTTCTTTAAAAAGAATGAAAGGGAAAAAAAGAAAAACCAAACCACCCAAATCTGCATTTTTTCCTCTGGCTGGCAAATTTCCAAGATAAAGAGGGCTGCTCTCCGGCTGGAACAGCAGCCGGGGCCTGCTCTCCAAACTCACAAAAGAGAACACCACACACAGAGAAAAAGCGACGGGTCTGACCGGCCAGAAACGTCTTCTCACCCTCTGAGACAGTTGCTCCAATAAAGAAGGAAAAGCCAAGCACCCGCGGCAGCCCCACGCCCCGGCCCCACAGCCAGCCCCGCCGTGCTGTTCCCACGCAGCGCCGGGGCTGGCAGCGCCGGCAGGCTCGGGACGGGACGGGACGGTGGCTCCTTCGCGCCGGGTCGGGCACGGATAAATCGCTCCTCTTTCTGGTAACTGGGGAACCAGAACCCACATGAAGCTTCCTCCCTTTTCAGTCACCCCTCCCCAGGTGCATACTTCTTTCTATTATTACTATGACTATCTTTGAGCAGGACAAGCGGAGGTGTCCGGGTCAGAGCGGCGGCGGGTCACCGGAGCGGTGCTGACTCGGGAACCCCGCGGCTTTTCCCCGCCGCCGAGGTGCAGGGAGCCGGGAGCGGCTGTGCGGGGCTGAGCCGGGGAGCGACGGGGCAACGTGGGAAGCGGGGAAGAAGAAGAAAGAAACACTAAAGGAGAGAAGCACAACCGATGAGATGTGCCAAGGCTTATTCCCTTTTATTTCCTCCACCCCCACAAAAGAAAATAAGCCAAGAATCAGGAAGTCAGGGCTGCGTGATCGCTGCTATAAGGTTTGGTTTTCTCCCCGTATCTCCTCTCTCTCTCTTTTTGGGGTGGGTTTTTTGTTTTGGTTTGTTTTCTTTTTCTTAGGGAAATAAGTAGTTGGGACTTTCCCTCTGCCGCTCCCCACGGGAGGCCGCGGCAAGCAGCCGCCCGCAGCCCCGGCTCCCTGGTCCCCCGGGACGCAGCCGGCAAAAGGCGACGGGACCACCGCGCCTTGGCCCCCCGCGCCCCCTACCTTTTTTTCCCTCCACGGCGAGGCAGAAGGCGAGGCGCCCCAGCAGCAGCACCAGGACAGCGGCGCCGCGGGGCCCGGCAGCAGCGAGGGGGCTGCGGCCGCCCATGCTGCGGGACCGCCGCTCCCTCGGCGGAGTGGCTGGGCGGTCGGACGGGACGGGCGCACGGATGGTCCCGCGGAGCCGCTCCTGCTCTGCTCTGCTGTTCTCCCGCGGCAGCGATCAGCTCCTCTCCGGCGCTCTGCCCTGCGCGGCTCCGAGCAGCATGCTGGAGGGCGGCCGTCGAGGTCTGCGCGCACACGTGCGTGCCCCGCTGCGGGCGGGCTGCAGCCTTCCTCCTCCTCCTCCTCCCCCCACCTCTGCTCCTCCTGCTGCAGGCGGCGGC